>CANNZV010005427.1:0-27322 GCA_947561585.1 Caprella mutica
CTTTGTTACCAGCCTCCATGATACCTGGGCCGGCGCCTGTAATGACACCGAAGCCTTCTTCGGTTAACTTTCGAGCGACATCAATGGCTAATTTGTAATGTGGATGTTCTGGTTTGGTTCGTGCAGAACCAAAAATAGACACACATGGTCCAATTTCATTCAAACGTTCAAACCCTTCTACCATTTCCGAGATAACCTTGAACATGGTCCAAGAATTTTCTCCTTTTATCTTTGTCCATTGCTTCATTGAAGGTGGATTGCTATTGGCTGCTTTCTTTTTTTTCATATAAATATTTTCTTTGTACGATGCAATTAACTTATTATTAGTCTTTTATAAAGGCACCAAGTGGTATTAACGTTATTAGTTTTAAAAAAGTTGGGTATATCCAATTCACTTTTGATATTTTTGCTAAATTTAACACAGCCTAAATACTCAATTCTAGCTAGTTATGACCATCTCTTTGCAAATCGCTAAACGTTTTAATGGGCCACCCAATTCTGGAAATGGGGGTTATACCGCTGGTTTAATTGCTACTAATTTAGCATTTGATGCTGAAATTACTCTAAGAACCCCACCACCTTTAGAGGAAATTATGGAGCTAGAAGTAGAAGCAGAAGCAGCTAAACTCATGCATGGAGGAACGTTGGTTGCAGAAGCAAAAGTAGCTGATTTTCAATTAACTTTATTGCCTGTTGTGAATTGGGAAGAAGTGGAGGCTGCGGCAAAGAAACCTAAAACATTTGATGCAGCCATCTTTGCAAACTGTTTTGTTTGTGGTAGTGCTCGGCAACATGGTGATGGTTTGTGTATCTACCCTGGAAATGTAGGAAACCAACAAGTTGCTAGTGCTTGGACTCCTCATCAAAATATTGGGGATGACGATGGACATGTAAAAACAGAGTTTATATGGTCTGCTCTAGATTGTCCTGGAGCATGGGCTATTCAGAATGCTACTCGATTGGTACTATTAGGAAGAATGGCTGTGAAGGAGGTCATGCCCATCAAAATTGGTGAGCCACATATTGTTATGGGGTGGGTGATAAAAGAAGAAGGTAGAAAAATATTGACAGGGACTTCAATCTATACCAAATCAGGAGAAATATGTGCTTTTGCAAAAGCTACATGGATTTTAATCAAGCACTAAAAAATCATCAAATACCTTTTTTCTGAATACTTCAAAAAAACTTTGATATTATATAATATAAAGTCGTACCTTTGCAGCCTAATTAAGAAAAGTATCTGTCTAAGATTAGGTTTGTAAGTCCCGACATTAGAAAGTAGGTTGTATTTTTCCTATTTCCTTAGGTAACATTTAAATTAGGTCGTCGGTATTAATAGAGAAAATAGGCACAAACCACCACCGCTCTCCCTGAGACAAAGAATTCCTGGATAGTTACACAAAAACATTATATGAGTGATTTTGCTTCGTTGGGTTTATCCCAACCGTTAGTAGATGCTATTGGTAAATTAGGTTTTGAAACGCCTACAGCTATTCAGGAACAAGCTATTCCTGTTTTATTAAAAGATGAGTCTGACCTTATTGGTTTGGCACAAACGGGTACTGGTAAAACAGCTGCTTTTGGATTACCTTTGATTGATTTGGTTGATTCTAAAGAAAAACTGACTCAAGCATTAGTCTTAGCTCCTACGAGAGAACTATGCTTGCAAATTGCTAAAGAATTAACTCAGTTCGGTAAGTTTGATCGTGCTTTGAATATTTTGGCAGTCTATGGGGGTACAGATATATACCAGCAGATGAAGGCGATTAAGAGAGGGGTGCAAATTGTTGTAGCGACGCCTGGTCGACTTAGAGATTTGATTAAGCGGAAAGCTATTAATATCAATGAAATTGAATACGTCGTATTAGATGAAGCAGATGAAATGCTCAATATGGGATTCAAAGAGGAGATTGATGAAATATTGGACAATACACCAGAAGATAAATTGACTTGGTTGTTTTCTGCAACTATGCCAAGAGAAGTAAGAAGGATATCAAGTAACTACATGTCCAACCCTGTAGAAGTTAAGGTTGGTACTACTAATTCTTCCAATTTAGATATTGACCACCAATATGTGACGGTTTATCCTTCAGATAGATATGAGGTTTTACGTCGATTTTTAGATTATAATTCCAGCTGTTTTGGGTTAGTATTTACTCGAACGCGTCGAGATGCTAGAGAGGTTGCAGAAAATTTGAGTAGAGATGGGTATAAAGCAGATGCCTTGCATGGAGATTTGACACAGGCACAGCGAGATAGAGTAATGGCTCGATTTAGAGACCGACGCTTACAAATTTTGGTTGCAACAGATGTAGCAGCTAGAGGGATTGATGTGAATGAAATTACGCACGTATTCCATTATAATATTCCTGAAGACCTTTCTTTTTATACACACAGAAGTGGACGGACTGGACGAGCAGGAAATAAAGGGATTTCGTTAGTTTTGGCACATCCTAGAGATGTAAGTATCTTGCGAAGACTTGAAAGAACGCTCAAAGTTGAATTTTCTCAAGAACGCATTCCCACTGGAGAAGCGATTTGTGAACAACGATTAGTAGAACAAGTTAAGTCTATTAAGGAAGCAGAGGTAAGTGAGCAAGTAACTGCTATGTTGCCTAAACTGATGGAAGAATTGGGAGAGGATTTGACAAAAGAAGAGCTGTTAGCGAAAATAACAACGATTTCTTTGGAGCGATTCTTGAAAAATTATACAAAAGCCAGAGATTTAAATCAACGCGAATCTAGAGGCCGTAGAGATAGAGTGCAACAAGACAGAGGTGGTAGAAATAGCGGCAGAAATAGTGGCCGACAAAGAGGTAGGAATGATGGCGGTGGCGATGGCGGTCGTAGAGAAAGAAGACAACGTCTGTTTATCAATATAGGATCAATGGATGTTGGAGGAAAAGGGCCTTTTATCAATATGATTTGTAAAGAAGCTCAAATCCCTGGACAAGCAATTGGTCGAATTGATATGCAGGAAAAATTTACCTTTTTTGAAGTGGAAGAAAATTCTGCAGAGCAAGTGATCAATGAATTAAAAGATGCGGAATTCGAAGGACGTGCTATTCGTATCAATGCTGGTGACCGTTTCGAAAGAAAAGGCGGCGGTGGCGGCGGAAATAGACGACGGTCTTACCGCAACTAGATTCTGTCTTTAAGATATAAATAACACAACCCCTTCAAGATTTGATTATTTTGAAGGGGTTGTTTCATAATATGACTTTTAGAGTCATAGTACTTAATTCATTTCGTTTTTAGGAGATTATTTACTGAATCCATTATCATCATTATTATGAAAATATATACTAAAACAGGAGATAAAGGTATGACTGCCCTTTTTGGAGGTGCCCGTTTGCCTAAACATCATATTCGTATTGAATCTTATGGAACTGTTGATGAATTGAATTCTTTTATTGGTTTGGTCCGAGACCATTTAAGAAATGAGACTTTGCGAGCAGAACTAAAATCTATTCAAGAAACTCTGTTTACGATAGGTTCTCACTTGGCAGCGGACCCTTCAAAAGAGAATCTTTGGATACCAGAAATAAAATCTGATGAAATTGAAATGCTGGAAAAAGGTATTGACCAAATGGAAGAAAGTTTAGAGCCTTTGAAAAATTTTATTCTTCCTGGTGGTCACCCAGTTGTTTCTCATTGTCATGTAGTACGGTGTGTATGTCGGAGGGCAGAACGAAATGTAGTTGCTTTAAGCGAAGTTGAAACGATTGAACCTATTTTAATCCAATATCTAAATCGTCTGTCAGATTACTTCTTTGTATTAGCTCGTTTTGTAGGCAAAGAATTGGGCGCAGAGGAAGTTGTTTGGACATCAAAGTAGCATCTTAAAATGAGCAACTTGACCAATGAATATATTGACCAGTTAGGAAGAAAAATCGCCTTGAAAGTTTCCCCTAAACGGATTGTCTCTTTAGTCCCTTCGATTACAGAACTATTATATGATTTGGGGCTATTTGAAAATATTGTAGGCCGTACTAAATTCTGTGTCCATCCAAAAGAACCACTGCGTAGTATTCTCAAGATAGGTGGCACCAAAAAGGTGAATCTTGACAGAGTAGTAGCCTTAAAACCTGATTTAATCATAGCCAATAAAGAGGAAAATGATAAGCTTCAAATAGAGCAATTAAGTCAGCATTTTCCTGTTTGGATTAGTGACATTGCCAATTTTACAGATGCGATGACTATGATTGGGCAATTAGGTGAAATTTTGGATAAAGAGACCCCAGCAAAAAGAATTATCGCCGATTCAAAGGAACTAATAGAAACATTTAAACCTAAAAATAAATTACGAGCAGCTTATTTAATTTGGCAAAAACCATACATGACGATAGGCAATGATACTTACATTCATGATATACTCCAACACGTGGGATATGAAAATGTATTTGGTGAGCAGCGTCGTTATCCATCCTTCACTTTGGAATCATTAAAAGAGCGCCAACCTGAAATTATTTTACTATCTTCTGAGCCTTTTCCTTTTAAACAAAAACATATTGATGAATTGAAATTGACTTTTCCATACACACCTATTCAATTGGTAGATGGAGAAGCATTCTCATGGTATGGGACAAGATTTCTGAAAGTCTTTAAGTAAGAGTTAGGACAAAAATAAGTCCCGTTTCTACATCGTTCCTAAGTAGTCAGTCAAGTTGGTAATGTCGGGTAGGTTTTGACATAAAATTTGTCGAGAACGAGGCAAAATTTCTATGCATAGCCGTCGCTACGGAAATAAATTTTAACGAAGTTATCGGCAATATTTTATCAAAAGATACCGACAGTATTAACTGGACTGACTACTAAGCTATTTTTTCATCATGACTTCATCCGATACAAACTATTTTTTGCACTACTAGTAGAAAAAATTTGTCCCACCAATCTTCATTTCCTACCTTTGCATTATGGGTAAAGCAATCGCTAGATTTATATTATGGATTTTCGGCTGGAAGGTGGCCCCTAATGTGCCAAAAGAAGCAGAGCGCAGCGTGGTTATAGCTGCACCACATACAACTAACTGGGACGGTATTTTGGTTAAAGTGGCTTTTTCTGTTTTAGGTATTCCTGTAAAAATTGCCATTAAAGATTTTTGGACAAAGTTTCCAATGGGTCTCATTGTCAAACCAATGGGTGGATTGGGGATTAACCGAGGTAAAAAGGACCCCAGTAAACCTCGAAAAAGTCAGATTGAACAAATGGCTGATTTTTTTGAAAAGCATGAACAAATAGCATTGGTAATTGCCCCAGAAGGAACGCGAACTTTACGTAAAGAATGGAAAATGGGCTTCTATTATGTAGCTAAGAAAGCAAATGTGCCGATTACTTTTGGTTATTTAGATTATGAAAAGAAAATTGCAGGGGTCGGTGGAGTAATACATCCAACAGATGATGTAGCAGCTGATATGAAAAAAATAATGGAATTCTATAAAGATATTAAAGGTAAGTACCCAGCGTATTTTTCTTTAGACCAGCGATATGTGTAGGTTGCCACTTGGGGTAATAATTGCTCGATTGACTTTAGTGTCTTCTTTGCGGTACTAAATTTTGTTTGAATCAAACGAGGACAATTACATTTACACAAATACTACCGTTACCCCAATTCCTTTATTTCCTCCCGTAACAATTGCTACTTTCCCTGTTAAATCGAATTGCTGTGCAATTCTCTAATTTTTTATAGAGGTATTCAAGCTATGCATCTTTAAATTTTACCCGATTAAAAGACATCGCTTTAATCAACCAATTAGGTAAAGGTTTGCGAGGGTCTCTTTTTTTCATATTAATAGACCAGCCAATTTGTTTTATTAATGGAATTTTCAGGGCCTCTACAAATTCAATCAGTGTACCATCAGGGTCTTCTAAATATCCCCATTTACCATTGGCATCTCCCATGTCAAATTCTTCAGCGACTAAGACAGAAAATGGGAAACCTGCTGTTTTACAATCTTTGACTACCGCATCCATATTCCTTACATCAAAGCATAAATGGATAAAGCCTATGTCTCCCCAATACCTGTTGGCGAAGATTTTTTCCGGCTTTCGAGAGGTTGTTTGGACTAATTCTAGTTGGCTCGAGCCAAATAATTTAGAAAATCCACCTACCGTTTCTTGTTTTTCTAGAAGTACTCGTCGAAAAGTTTCGTTACCGCTAGGCAAGGGGGATAAGTCATCAAAAGTGCCACTTTCATCATAGATGACATTATTGTAGCCCAACACGTCTACATATAATTTTTTTGCCGCTTCGATATCGGTTACCCCTATCGTACAACCACATACACCTCCCATATTTTTACTGTTAGCATACCAGTTGTCATATTCTAATACTTGTACGATATTGTTACAAGGATCTTTTATATAAAAGGATTTTGCTCCGTTTGGTGAGGTCACGATTTCTGATAATGGCTGAACCCCTTTAGCTTTAATGTTAGCTAGTGCTTTGGCTGCATTTCTAGTTTTTACTTTGACTAAAAATATACCTGTATCTCCTAGTTGAATTTGATTTTTTGGTGCTTGAGGTGTGCGATCTTCAAATTGCCAAATTTCATACCCACTACCTCCTTGCATATTCATAGCCAAAATTGCACGTTTGTCATGTGCTTCTCCGCCCATATATGGTGCCATATGTGTAGCAGTGTTATTGTCATCAAATACTTTGACATCTGCCCCTAATTTGGTCGCATACCATTTGAATAATTTTGGTGCATCGTCTACACCTACACCTATTTGTTGAATGCCGTAAATAAATTTTTGATTCATATTATGTTTAGTCGTTACTTAAAATTTTAGGGCAGTAATATACAGGCTTTTTGTGAATTTTAGGACTAAAATGGACTATTACTTATACCTTCACTTACACTTCCATATTATTTGAAAGAGCCATGACTGCTTAGCTATTTTGTACTTAATATGGAACAAAGCCTTATCTTTGAAGTATTTGTATAGATATAATATGAATTTTTACAGTACCGACGATTTCATTCGTTGTCGATTTTATTACTAATAATATTTTAAAATGAAAAAAGTAATCCTATTATTCTTTTTGTGCTTGATTTTAGTGATTAGTACAAGTGCGCAGAATGCAGCTAATAAGACTTTTCAATTGACTGCGCCTAATGATCCTGTCCCATTTGCAGAGACGATTACACAAGAAGATATGAAAGCTATTCTAAATGTTTTAGCGGCAGATGATATGGAAGGAAGAGAAACTGGAACACCTGGAAATGCGAAAGCTGCCAAATTTATTGCAAGCAAATTAGTAGAAATAGGGATTCCTGAAGTGGAAAAAATAGGCGGATATTTTCAAAATATCGCCTTTACTTCAGAAACTTGGGAGGATATTAGTCTAAAGGTTGGGGATAAACCTTATCGCCACCTTTGGGAGTATTATGCTTTTTCAAACTTGAATACCGACCGAGCTTCACAGGTTATCAATGAAGTTGTGTTTTTAGGTTATGGAATTGATGATGCGAATTATAGTGATTATAAAGGTAAAAATGTAAAAGGTAAAACGATTCTTATTTATGACGGAGAACCTACAAAAAACGGTGTTTCCTATGTAACTAAGTCTAAAAGTATTTCTGAATGGACCACCGACCGAAATAAGAAACTAGCTGCTGCATATAAGCATGGGGTAGAAACCGTATTGATAGTTGATGGAAATCTAAAAAACAATTTGGGAGAATTACGTCGGCAGTTATTAGATGGTCGAATGAAGATGGGCGTTGGTGAAAACACTGCTGAGTTATATGCAAATAGTCTTTACATTTCTTCTGAGGTTGCTAAAGAGATAATTGGGGATAGATTTAAGAAATTTGTAAAACGAAGAAAAAAAATTGAGAAGAGAGGCAAAAGTAAATCACTAACTTTACCTACTACTATTGCACTTACTCAAAGTAAAAATATCAAACAACTTTTAGGAGATAACATTATTGGTTTTATTGAAGGGACTGACCCTGTTTTGAAGAATGAGATAGTGGTCATTTCTGCACATTATGATCATATAGGGAAACGTGGCAATGCAATCTATAATGGAGCAGACGATAATGGGTCAGGCTCTACGACTGTTCTAGAGATAGCTCAAGCTTTTGCAAAAGCTAAGACAGATGGAGTAGGGCCTCGTAGAAGTGTGATGACCATATGGTTACAGGGGAAGAAAAAGGCTTACTTGGCTCAGATTATTATTCGGAATTTCCTGTTTTTCCTTTAGAAAATACAGTGGTAGATATAAATGTAGATATGGTGGGTAGGATACATGAAAAATATGAAGATAACCCTAATTATATTTATGTTATCGGTGCAGACCGATTGAGTACAGAGTTGCATAAAATCAATGAGGCAGCAAATGATAAATATAGTAATCTAGTTTTAGATTACACCTACAACGATGAGAACGACCCTAATCGCTTTTATTATCGTTCGGACCATTACAATTTTGCTAAAAAAGGGATTCCAGCAATTTTTTATTTTAATGGCACTCATGCCGATTATCATATGATTTCAGATACTGTAGAGAAGATTAATTTTGAAAAAATGGAAAAGATTGGTCGCTTGATATTCTATACAGCATGGGAGTTGGCCAATAGGGATAAGCGTATAGAGGTAGATGTAAAGTAAAGAGAGAGCGGGCGAGTCTCTAGCTCCAAATGCGTTAGTTGTTTTTTACTCGTTACTAAAAGACTTTAAAAAAAATGGGTTGACTGGAAATTTCCAGCAACCCATTTTTTGAGACCTTTTGAAATGAGTAGGGAATTCAATGTGAGATTTCGTATTTTCCCTATATTAGAATAAGATTAGTTTTTATTTTTTTACGGTCATTATAGTGCCGCAGCCTGCCGATAATTTTTAATTTCACTTAACATTTCTGTATTAATACTTGAAGCAAATAAGTTACCACTCACTTTATCATCATATACGTCTAATTTCATTTCTAAAGCAAACAACTTCGCCATATCTCCCAATTTTATTGCATGATTTTCAGATTTACCATTAGCTATAAACATATCAATTACCACTGTTCTAATCATTTCAGGTTTATTGTTTAGATGCAGTAGCATTTGACGTTGAGTTTTACCTTTGTGTTTCTTGCCTTTAGCTTCCATTTGCTTGCGCAGGTAATCAGCAGAGTAACCTAGGAGGTGCGAACGATACTTCCACCAGTTGGCCCCACTACCTCCATTGCGGGATGTATAGATTTCTTGATGTTTGCGCTCTGCCGATTCCTGGCAAGACATTTTTGTCATTAGCTTAGTTACCTCTAAAACATTTTCGATTTGTTCCTGAGTTAGCTCTTCTGCATGGACTTCTGTATTTTGTAAAGTATGTAATTGCTTTGAAAATTTTCTTTTAAGCTTACTTTTAGAGCGCAAGGCTATTTTTTTTGCCATTTCTAACGACAAATAAAAGTCCTTTAAGATAGGATTATTAGAAATCTTTCTTTTGGCATAATCCTGTAACCTAATAGGCTTTCGAATCCCGTCGGCGAATTCATAAAAGTCATCGATCCATTTTAAAAGAGTGGTACTATAATGTTGTTCTGGTAATTCTAATGATCCGTAAAGATTACTAGCAGTAATAACTTTTGTACCTTTTTTGCTGATTAAAATCTGTAATTCCATTGTATTGCGTTTTAATTACAATACAAATATAAACAAATACTTTTATTAAAACAAATTAATAAAACAATTTAATTTATTAAAACAAAAAGTTTTTTTTAATATTAATTACTCTTGTTTTATTATTAAATTGATTTTTTTTCACATAAAATGCTGATTTACAGTTGATTGTTGACTATTGTCTTGTGTGGCGTGGAATTTATTGTTTTTTGTAAAAAAAGTAGGAAAAACTATATTTAGAGAGGATATATAATGCAGATATTTCCTTCTTCATCAAGGTATCTGTTCTAAATAGGAAGGCTATTAACTAAAAAGAGGGCAGTAGTATCGAAATACTACTTACCCCTACACACTATGAAACACTATATTTTGATGAGGCTATGCAACCTCAATTTTATCGTTGCTAACGAGATAGGAAATTTGTTTTAATCAACTAAATAATAAAAACGTCAGATGGCTATGAAAAAATTAATAGAGGCAAACAGCTCAATTCAAAATGAACCAGCATATGCCAAGAAAAAAGTGTTTCATTCATTTGCTTTATAGCTATGAAACAAATCTGAGTTTTTTTATTTCGGATTTAAAAGTGTAATTGGTGAAGTAGGTTAGTGGATTAAAAATTTAATTTTAGAAATTCGTGATGGGAAAATACGTTTATAAACTAGAAATAGCTTGTTTTTATTCTTTTCAAAGAATTTTAGAACAACTTTCTGATTAAAAAATTGCCATAAAATCGACAAGAAATTTAATGAAATAAATCGTATTTATATGCAAAGTTACATTTTTTATTCTAAAAAAACTATGATGTTATGACTTTTGCCAGTAATTGACCTTTAGGAAGAAAATTCCTAAAGCCACTTAATATTTATATTTAGGTAGTACTTATGTTTAAACATTAAATTGCATTTAATCTGGATTAACGGCCTCTATTAAAGCGCTCAAAAAACCATTAGCATCATACTCAGGACCTTGATTTAGTCCCATTCTCACGACTACCAAATCTTTGGATGGTATAATATAAACATATTGTCCTTCAAAGCCATTACAAGAATATAAATCACTTGGAACATCTTTGTAAGCTGCATGGTTGTGGTTTTGCCAAAAATGCCCACCATAGATGCCACCACTATTTTCTGCGGGTTGACGCGTAAAATTGACCCAACTAGTATCTATTATTTGTTCTCCATACCAATTGCCTTCATTTAAATAAAGAAGTCCAAATTTGGCCCAGTCTCTTGGTGTTGCATATCCATAGGAGGAGCCAATATAATTACCAGATTCATCTGTTTCTAATATCATGGAGTGCATTCCAATTTTTTTAAATAGACGATAGTGTGGAAATTTTAAATAATCTTGGTGATTTTCAAATTTTTGACGAATTATCCCTGCTACCAAATTGGTGGTGCCGCTAGAATAATACCATTTTTTGCCGATAGCGGTATCTAATGGATTGGCAGATGCTTCCTTGACGATATCTTCATTCATAAACAACATCTTAGTTACATCTGAGACTTCTGCATAATTTTCTTCAAAAGCTAACCCACTTTGCATTTGTAGCAAATCATTTAGGGTGATTTCACTTCTTTCATCTGTCCAGTGAGGATATAGGTTTTTATCTGCTATATTCAATTTACCGTCTTTTACGAGCATTCCGACTAAGGTACTCGTAATACTTTTGTTCATTGACCATCCTAATATTTCGGTGTCTTTATCAAATCCATTTGCATATTTTTCTGCGATTAGAGTATCCTTATAGACAACTACAACTGCTCTGGTTTTGATGCTATCCATGTTAAGAGATGGGTCAAATATATCGTTGATGGCTTTTTCCAAGCTTATGTAATCGACTCCTTTGATTTTGGACGAACTTACATTCTCGCCCAAGGGCCATTCATTTTCGCTAGTTATTTTTTGTTTCGGTAGGTCTAATTTTACTTGATAGTCATCTTTTCCTTGTAATAGGATACAGCCTAAATTTTCTCTAAAAACAGCAGTCTTACTTCCTAAACCTAATAGGGTAGCAGTTGCACTTTTTGCTTCTTCATCAATTGTAGTGCTGGTCAAATTGAGTGGAGACATGCGCAAGTCATCTTTTTGAATACTTTCTTGTGTACGACCTGCAATGAAATGACAACTGCACATTTTTTTGCAGCATAGCCAGTACCAATAGGAATCATTGGATAGACAGTGAAATAAAAATACATAGCTGCAAATCCTATAATGGCACCGAGAATAAAGATTGATTTTTTAAACATGTTAGAAAATTAGTTATTTTTAGGAAAAAAATAATTTTCCTCCTATAAAAATTCTGTTTTTTAGTAATAATTATAGATGTTCCGTATAAAAAAAGTAAAAACTCCAGCAAAAGCTTATCTAACTGACCTGTTTGGTATAAAGACTAAGTTTGAAAGATTTAATCAGAAAAATGATATTTTCAATCGTTCCATGTGGGATGATACAATAAACCCTAAGAATTTTTATACGAGCTATGATATAACTAATTATAAACCAAAAAAATCTAAGGGGTTTGACCATTGGGATTATGCCTTACGAAATGCTAGTTGGCATTTGACCGATGTTGTTGGCGAAATGACTTATCCTGAAACAGGTAGGGTAGAAGGGTTTACCGATTATTATACTACACAAACGCAAGGTCCTCTAACTAAGGTGGAATTATCCTCTGTAGAGAATACGACATATCGAGTGAAAAAGGTCGCAGAAATGCTCGGTGCGGGTATGGTTGGTATTTGTGAATTGGATGAGCGATGGGTCTATTCTCATAACTTTAGTAGAAAAACACAAGCGCCTAAGAAATTAGATTTACCGCCAAACATAAGCCATGCTATCTTATTGATATTGCCAATGGATTACGAGCTTAGCAAGACAATCCCCTCTGCTTTGGGTGGTTCGACGACCGGGTTAGGCTATGCTTCTAGTTTAAATGTCGCAACTGCCTTAGCTCAATTTATTACTAATTTGGGGTATGAGGCAATAGCATCATTAAATGATACAGCATTGAGCATTCCTATGGCGATTCAGGCAGGTTTGGGTGAATATGGTCGGAATGGCTTATTAATTACACCCAAGTATGGTCCAAACATACGAATCGCTAAGGTTTTTACCGATTTGCCACTTGTCGCTGATGAGCCGATTGAATTTGGGGTTAAACAATTTTGTACAATGTGTCGAAAATGTGCTAACGCTTGTCCTGTCAAAGCCATTGCTAAAGAATCAGCAAGTGAAACTCCACCAAATTTTTCTAGCCATTCGTTTATAAAAAAATGGACAGTAAATGCAGAGAAGTGTTTTAAATTTTGGGTTGCCATGAATACAGATTGTGCCATATGTATTCGAGTTTGTCCTTACAATAAAAACTATACAAAATGGTGGAACAGACTTGGTATTCGATTAGCGAATAGTCCTTTGAGGAAATGGATGCTTTGGTTAGATGATAGGTTAAAATATGGGCAGCGGCAATCTGCAATGTGGTGGTGGTCTTAGTTGTGTTTTAATTGCTAATTAGCGACAAAAGCCTGATTTTCTTGAAAAAGGACAGTTTTTTCATAAGATAAATTGGATTTATTGTTACTATCTACTACTTTTACGTCAAATGATTGTATAATGTGTAACTTTTTAATTCGTTAAAATTATTACATTCATTTTTATAAATTCTTTTCCCAGAACAAAGACATTCATGAACAACACAAACATTACACTACATTCCCATTGTAGGAGTCCACTACCTAGGATTCCAATTAGCAAAAATCAATCATCTAAATATGAGTATTTTACTTATTCTGTTTTTGACAGGATGGGCATAGCTTTTTTGTATGATTCATTCTCATTTCCTCCAGATTTAGAAGTATTCGGTACATATTAAAATAAATAGTGACATATAATTGCATCAATCTCAATTTAATTGACGTAATTTAATATTGATTTGGCGTAATATTTGCTAAAATCAATTACATTTGCACCAATTGTTACTAATTAACTGATAATTAAGGACTTTTATATTATTATGTATAATATATACCCAGTTACCGATAAAGATATAACCTACCTGCATAGCACAGTGATTTTTTCTTATTGCTGTATGATTAGATTTTATTATAAAATTTGCTCTTTTTTAGCCATCTTAGTGCCAACAAAATTTGTTAAAATAGCTAAAAAGATTCTTTAAAGACACTTAACCTCCCATGTTAATAGTGAATACCAAAAACCGTAATATGCCGCACCCATTACATCATTTCAAAATTAATGGCAAAATGAATCTTCCTTCATTTCATTCTTTGTTCAATATAAATTTGAACAAAATGGGAATGTTATTTTTGTTTTTTCTCTTAGGACTACAATTTAACGCTACCGCTCAAAGTATTATTCAAAAAGATACAATCAACGTAGTTATTCCTACCACTGACAATAAAGGTATTGTTACTGGTCAACAACTGCATGATGAACTTAACCCAAGTGGGTTATTGTTTTTTTCTAATATTGATACAATAGATACTAATACTGGTGTCATCACAAGGGATACCAATTGGATTCCAGACGATAATACACCAATCTTATATGTAGGTTGTGATACGACCTCTTATTATGAATATAATAGAACAACGGATTCAATATATTATGGGGTTGAAACCCAGTTGGATACGCTTGCAAATTTATCTAAAGTCACTTTCTTTACTTTTTTCGATGGTCCAACACGACAAAATCAACAATTAAGATTGGGGTCAGGTACTCGAACTGCAATTCCACTATCAGGGACAGGTACGTCTATTACTACAGTGTTTAAGGTGATTGATAATACAGCTCCAGTGGCGATGTGTGCACCAAGTCCGCTTGTTGTCCAATTAGATTCATTGGGTTTGATTACTGCAAGCCAAATAAATATGGGAAGTACAGATAATTGTACCCCAAATAATTTACTATCTTTTTCTATTAGTCCTGATACGATTCAATGCGACTCTCTTACACAAGGGGCTTTCATGGTTACGCTTACTGTAACTGATGAATCTGGCAATTCCAGTACTTGTACAAGTATGGTTAGCGTAATGGATACGCTCGGCCCTATTATTCAAAATGTGCCAGCGGATGATACTTTAATATGTGGAGATGCGATTCCAGGACAGGCCATGTTGACTGCTTTAGATAACTGCTCGTTAGTTCCAATGGATTCTATTAGAATGGATACATTTAGTAATCGACCAGATACTTCTACGGCTTTGATGGTCAGTTTGGATTCTTTGGCTAGAGATAGCGCTTGGTATAACTATGATGTAACCTATACATGGGTGGCTACAGATACTACTGGAAATATAGGAGACACAGTGAAACAAGTAATTCGTGTGAGAGATATTACGCCACCTGTAATAGATTTTGATACACTTATTTTAGTGCCAACGAGTTCTAATGCCACTACTTGTAGCGCGGATATTACCTTAGACTTAGCAGCTAATGTAGTAGATGAATGTTCTGACTCTCTAAAATATTTAGCTATCGCGAGAGAAAGCGGAGGCGCTTTAATCGTAGTCCACGATACTTTAGATGTTGTTACGCTTAATGTTCCAATGGGCGATACAACAGTTTATATTATTGCTGAGGATTGGTCAAATAATAGAGATACACATAAAATTTTAATTCAAGTCGACGATAAGACGACACCAACACCAAGATGTAACAACGCAATATCTATTACTATCAATGCTTTTGGATTTGCAACGATTGATAGTTCAGTGATTAACTTGAATTCTATTGATAATTGTACGCCATCAACTGAATTAACTTTTGCATTAAGTCAAGATACCTTTACGTGTGCTGATATCGGACAAGCTATTAATGTCTTTATGACAGTAACAGATAAATTTAATAATAGCGCTACTTGTCGTTCTACAGTTACGGTATTAGATTTTGCAAGTTCAGGCTCTTTTAATTGTCCAGCAGATGTTACAATTGCTTGTGATGCTTCAACTGCTAGTGTAGATACAGGCGAACCAACATTGATGGATGTTTGTGGAGACAATAGCACCTTGACTTTTACGGATGTAATCATAGCTGGCCCAGGAGGCGCATCTAATATTTGTCAAATTATTGAAAGAACTTGGGTGGTAACAGATACATCTGGAACGATGACATCATGTACACAGATGATAAACTTAGTTGATGATGAAGCTCCTGTTTTATCTGCAACTTATAATGATACCATTGTAAATTGTATCCTTGATGCCGCTACAGCAGATTCTATTTTAGTTACAGATAATTGTATCGATGATGTTTATGTACATGCTAATGATTCTTATACCATTGGCTCTGACACTATATTGTTGAGAAGAATTTGGACAGCATCAGACTTTTGTAGAACGACCGCTGATACACAATATATCAAACTTGTAGATGAGATAGCACCAGTAATTGCTTTTCCTTCTGATACTTTTGTATATAACACAGGAAATCTAATTCCAGATTCATGTGGTGCTTTTGTAAATATTGATTTTACACAATATATAACGGATTGCAATGAATCTTTAGGCTTGAAAATTAGCCATAGCTTACAAGATACCACAGTTTTAGACCAGTACTTTCCTGTTGGAGAACATGTGGTTACAGTTACTGCAAGAGACTCTAGTGGTAATATAGGGACAAAGAATATTTTGATTGATGTTAATGATACTTCAACGCCTACTTTGGTTTGTGTTGAGAATTTAATTATTTCCTTAGGTTCTGGAGGTACAGGAAACTTACAAATTGCAAATGTTATAAATCTTGGTACAGGCGTTTTTGATAATTGTGGTGGTATGATTGATACGACATTCTTATCTCAATCTGTTTTTGATTGCTCTGATTTGGGAATCAATCAAGTGACTTTAACCGCGATAGATGCATCAGGTAATGCTGGAACTTGTACTGTAAATATAGATGTTGTGAACCAAGGTGGTACTGGTATTATAGATATAACGACTTCATCTACTGACGAATCTTTTACAGGTGCTAATGACGGTACAGCTAGTGTCGTAGCAACAGGAGGGTCAGGCAACTATAACTATGATTGGACACCAGGAGGAGCTACAACAAGTACTATTACTAATTTAGCTCCAGGTTTATATACGGTAGCAGTGAGTGATATGACTTCTGGATGTAGATTGACAGATACGACTAGAGTTGCACCAGGAGGAACGGTTACGTATACGCTTGGTCAAGCTTTTGGTAGCACAGGAGATATTATACAAGTGCCTATAACGGTGACTAACTTTGATAGTGTGGCTGCGTTTGAAATGAAGTTAACACTTAATGATACTACTGTAGCAAAATTTGTAAGTGGCAATGAAGCAGGAGGATATAACTTCCCTGGATTGACAAATAATGCATTTCAATATCAAAATGCAGGTGTACTTGATGTGACTTCACTTCCTACTCAAGGGACTACTTTACCAGATGGTTCTAGTATATTTTATGTTAATATATTACTTACAGGGACGGCCGGTCAGACTGTTGACCTGATGATGATTCCATTAGGAGTAGGTGCATCGGCTATTGAAACAGCAATCATTCAAAATGGAGTAGCTACTGCAGTTAATTCTGTTAGTGGTCCAATTACACTGACAATAGGGGCGACACCTACTAGCTTTGGTGGTAATATTCATTTAGAAAATAATGTACCAATAGAAAATATAGGAGTAACACTAAGTGGAGCTGCAACAGGAATAGATTCCACTGATGTTGCAGGTGATTATGAATTCGCAGGTGCAGCAGGACCGAATTTGACAGTAACCCCTTCTGAGAATAGGGCTCACAACCAAGGATTGAGAGTTACAGACTTAGCTATTATCCAAAATCATATTTTGGGTAATATGATGCTAGATTCTCCATATAAAATGATTGCAGCGGATGTTAACGGTAATGAAAGAATTACGGTAACAGATTTAGCAGAAATTCAAGCGGTAATTTTAGGTATTCGTACCGAGTTTTTTACTGCTCCATCTTGGAAATTTATTCCTGCTGATTTCTCTATATCATTAGCCAACCCTTGGGCGAATCCTATTCCATCAAGTATATCTAATGTAAGTGCGAATGCAG
The DNA here is from genome assembly GCA_947561585.1 of Caprella mutica. NCBI lineage: Eukaryota > Metazoa > Arthropoda > Malacostraca > Amphipoda > Caprellidae > Caprella > Caprella mutica. The sequence goes on from CANNZV010005427.1 coordinate 17,697, forward strand.
ACTTTATTGCAGTGAAAATGGGAGATGTTAATCTTTCTGCAACAACAGTTACGCTTCATACAGAGGATGGTGCTACTTCTAGAGATGTATTCAGATTTGGAATAGAAGACAGGTTGTTGAAAGCGGGTGAAGTAATAGAGGTTCCGTTTAAAGCAGATAACTTTACAGATATGTTTGCTTACCAAATGACGATTAATGCCGACGCAGAATATTTGACTTTTGAAGCGGCTACTGCAGGTGCTTTGAAAGATATGGATATAAACAACTTCGGATTGACCAATGCTGCACGTGGATTGATTTCTACTTTATGGTATGCACCTGAACCGCTAAATATTAAGCAAAATGCTACATTATTTACGATTTCTTTCCGTGTTAATAAAGGCGGTAAGTATTTAAGTGATATATTACGTGCTAGTTCTGATATGCTATCAGCCGAAGCTTATTCAGAGGGAACAGATGCGAGAAACATTACCTTGACATTTGATAAAAATTACGCAACTGAAGATTTTGAATTATTTCAAAATAAACCAAATCCATTCAGAAGTGAAACTACGATTAGCTTTAGCTTGCCTAAAGCAAATTCAGCGACACTGCGTTTCTTTGATTTCAGTGGACGAATGGTTCATCAAGTAAAAGGAGCGTATGAAGCAGGATTAAATAATGTAGTTATCCATAAAAACGAACTTTCTGGTAGTGGTGTGTTGTACTATGAATTAGCAACACCTTCATTTACTGCCAGAAAGAAAATGATAGTACTAGACTAAACAGTAAATATGATTCATAGCAGATAATGTAGTTAATGCACCAATCTTCTATGAATCATCATTTTTTGTTCTTTGACAAATACCGTAAAAAATCATTTTAATTCCAGACCTTTTTGATTTTCAATCTGCTAGTGGTTTATCCGAACAGATTTAATCAACAGTCAGAAAGAAATTGAAATCAAAACGTTACGGAATTTGTCAGAAAATGAGTTTTTTTACTGTAATTTGCCAAAAATCGATTAATTAAATGACGTACCCAGTTCTATTACCGATAAGAATGCCTGCCATTCGCTCCTACAATACGTATATACTTACCACTAGACTTTTATTCCAACAGAAATACGGTTTTTAACTGATTGTAATGTAAAATATTACTCAATACGACTATTGAGTTCTCAGACTTAAGTTATAATTCCAGTAGGTGAAATACCTTATAATATGCAAAAGAAAATATCCTTTTTAAGTGCTTTAGTGTTAGCTAGTTTTATGCAATTACTAGCTCAAACAAGCTTGAGTATCCCTGCTCAAGATATTAATTGTGGTCAACAGATTAGTGTACCTATCACAGGGGCTAATTTTGATAGTATCATAGGTCTCCAATTTTCTCTTCAATGGGACCCTACACAACTAGACTATGTTGGTCAAACAACCATTCCCGAATTGGCTTCTGGTCAATTTAACCTGCAAAACACTTCTGGTGGTGCACTTGGCTTTACTTGGTTTGATGTAAGGTCAGGGTTTGAGGTGAGTAAACTAGATGGAGACAGTATTATTTTTGTTGATTTTACAGTTATTGGAAATAATTTCAATACCTCCACCGTAAATTTTGTTGCTACACCGACAGAAATTGCTGGTACACAAAAAGTGAATAATCAAATAGTTGACTTACCTACTTTAGATGTTTCTTCGGGTACACTAACACTTGTAGATGTGGGTTTGCCTACTATCAGCTGTCCTGCTGATATTGCTATTTCTACTGTTGCCGGTAGTACAACTGCTGTCCTTAATAATTTTACACCTATGGCTTTGGATAATTGTGGCGTTGCTTCAATTTCCTATTCATTGACAGGAGTCTCAATAGGAACAGGTATGGGCGATGCAAATGGGGAGCTCTTGAATATTGGGGTGACAGCGGTTAGTTATACAGCTATTGATTTTAAAGGAAATACCGCTTTTTGTAGCAGCGATGTTACGGTTACAGCTGGGACAAATGGGACCAACAATGACCTAATAGTCAACGCTGGTAGTAGCTTGGTACAGTGTGGGGCTGTTCTTAATGCACCTGTGAGTGTTGAGCGTTTTGAAGATATAACAGATTTAAGTTTTACTTATAATTTTGATGCGACGCAGTTTACTTATGCAGGCATTTCAAATTTCAACCTAAATGGTTTAGATATTACTGATTTTGATATATCTCAAGCTTCAGCAGGTATTATTACATTGAGTTGGGATAATGCAACTGCTCAAACGCTTACTGATAACACACTTTTGTTTAATATCCAATTTACTAGCAACTCTGAAGTAACGAATTCTCCTGTATCTATAAGTAATCTTATTGCACAAAAAAATAATGCGGCTACTTTGACGCAAACTGGTAATGGTTCACTTACATATCAAGATAATGCTGCACCTACAATTACTTGCCAAGCCAATCAAACAATAGTGGCACCTCCAGGGGCGGCACAAGCTGCGGTAAATAATATTGGCGCAACTGCAACGGATGATTGTAATTCTCCTATTATTACATATGCACTTTCAGGAGCCACGACAGGTACTGGTAATGGAGATGCGAGCGGAACTAGTTTTAATGTTGGTGTAACAACTGTTACGTATACAGCTACAGATGGCGCAGGGAATTCGGTAGATTGTTCTTTTACAGTAACGGTTACTGCAACAGATGCAACGGATTTTACTTTGATAGCTCAAAGTACAAGTGTAAGTTGTGATGCCAATGATATTACTATAGATATTAATGTTGCAGCATTTGATACCATTGCTGGTGTACAATTTTCTGTAAATTGGGACCCTACTGTATTAACTTATGTTTCTAAAGATGATGGCATATTTACGAATAATGTCCTTTTTGGGGAGAATGATTTAGCGAATGGTAGCATAGGTTATGCATGGTTTGACTTCAATGGTCAGACAATTCCTGACGGATCTACTTTATTTACTATGCACTTTACACCTGTTGGAAGTGGTATTAGCCCTGTCATTTTTACCAGTAATCCTACACTAATTGAAGTGACAAAGGCAGCTCCAGGATTACCTATTATTCCAATCAATGAAATTATTTTAACAGAAGGCTTAGTTGAAGTATCAGACACACTAAACCCAACAATTGGTTGCCCTCAAGGACAGACAATTGTGGTAGGGGTAGGTGAAACTTCTGCTGTTGTCAATGATTTAGACCCTATCGCAGTAGATAATTGCGAATTGGCAAATGTTTCTTATACTTTAAGTGGTGCAACTACAGGAAGTGGAATGACTACTGCGAGTGGCCAAACCTTTAATGCTGGTACTACTACTATTACTTATACTGCCACTGATGGTGCAGGAAATACTGCGACTTGTACAAGCACGATTATAGTAGAAGCACCGGGGATGATGACTGTAAATGTAGAGAGTGGAGATGCGGTGTGTGGAAGCGAGCCTTATAAAGTGGATATTACGGTAGATGATTTTATAAATGGAACAGGTATTCAATTTTCTGTAAATTGGGATGAAACGGTGCTACAGTATGATTCTATTAATTTCAATCAAGGATTAGCAAATATTTTTGGTTCTGATTTTCAATTTAATGGAACAAGCAACGGTGATTTAGGATTTGCTTGGTTTGATAATAATTTTGCAGCGCAAACTCTGCCAGATGGTACTGTTTTATTTACTATCTGTTATTCTGTATTAAGCGGGGCTGGAGTTAATGCTACGATCAATATTACAGATAATCCAGTTTTGAAGGAAGGTACGATTATAATGAATGCAGTTCCTATTGGAGTTCCTTTAGGAGTAAACAGTAAACAGATTTCTATAATAGATAATACACCTCCAGTAGTCAATAATCCATTTCCTAATAATATTACAAGATATGTTGGACCAAATGATTGTTCAATCATTAGCCAATTTATAGCTCCTACTTTTACGGATGTTTGTAGTGATACTTTAACAACAACCGAGAGTCACCCAGTTGGTGCTTCTTTCGGCATCGGAGCAACTACTGTAATATATACAGCAACGGATGATTCTGGAAATAGCATATCTGATAGTACCATCATTACAGTTATTGATACTATTGCACCAGTTATAGCAAATTGTCCTGCTGATATTACCATTCAGGCAGATGCAAACTGTCAGGCAGTAGCTACTTGGACACCACCAACGATAACGGATAATTGTACCTTAGGTCCAGTGTCTAGCACTGCTACTCCAGGAGCGGTATTTACAGAAGGAACTAATACGGTGACTTATACTGCTGAAGATATTTACGGTAATATATCTACTTGTTCTTTTACAGTAACGGTAGAAGGTATAGCACCGATTGTCTTTAATAATTTCCCAGGAGACTTAATCATTAATGCTGCAGACCAACAATGTGGTGCCAATATCGGTTGGGTAGTACCAACTGCTACTGGTGGCTGTAATACAAATGCAGGTGATATTATCGTTTCAGGTACTGCTGTACCTGGCGATTTCTTCGATGTTGGCGTGACCACTATCACTTATACTGCGGTAGATAATACAGGTCAATCTATTTCTCAGAGTTTTACAGTGACGGTTGTTGATAATCAGGATATAACAGTTATTTGTCCTACAGATATAGAAATACAAGCAGACGGAACGGTGATGACAGATGAGGGCAATTTTATCAATTCTGTTACGACTAATACCTGTGGTCAATATACTATCACCTTTAATGATATAGTTGCATTTGATAATTGTGGTCCAATTACGGTGACCCAGACCCAAGGATTGGCTAGTGGGAGCACTTTTGGATTTGGTACGACGTCAATGGAATTTACTTTGTCAGATACTTTGGGCAATAACAGAACTTGTACTTTTCAATTAAAAATATCAGAGAATGGAGGTCTTGCGGCTACTACATTGGATGACCCTAATTGTGCTGGGTCTGCTTTAAGACTTTCTGCAAATACTATCACGGGTGGTTCTTATCAATGGTCAGGACCAGGTGGATTTTTAGCCAATGTGCAAAATCCAGTAATTCCTAATGCCATGACTCAGAACTCTGGAGAGTACGTGGTGGAAGTAATTTCTCAAAATGGTTGTTCTATTAGAGACTCCATTATGGTTGGTATCTTATCTGCACCTACCATTACTGCTTCTGGTAATGATTTGAGCTGTACAGGCGAAGGGGATACCATTCGCTTGTTTTCCAGTGGCGATATTCCAATTCAAAACTATGCTTGGACTGGACCAGGAGGATTTGTGTCTGATTTTCAAAACCCAATTATTACCAATCCTACCAATTCAGCAGTAGGAATTTATACAGTAACAGGTACCTCCTCGAATGGGTGTTCGGCAACTGGTACGGTAGTCGTTGATATTTCTGGGGTGGTGATGCCTACTTTGACTAGCGATGTCGGAACTGGTACAAATATACCAGATACAGTATGTACCAATATGCCAGTTACCTTATCAGGAACATCATATGCTGGTATTGTTAACTATAGTTGGGACGCACCTAATGGTGCAGGATTACCTGCTGTTTTAGATTCTAATGTTATTGTTGTTACACCTACCTCAGCTGGCACCTATACTTACAATTTTACGGCTGATTTGGATGGAAGCTGTACCTCTGATACTGCAAAACTTACTTTAGTAGTTATAGATGGTGCGGGAGATATTGTTATAGGCAGTAATGGACCTTTTGATTGTGTTGCTAGTAATCAAACTATAGATTTGACAGCAACAGGGGGAACAGACATTGCATCTTATGCTTGGACAGGCCCTAATGGATTCACTTCTAGTGACCAAAATCCTAGTATTCCTGTTTCTAATTTAGCCTCAGGTACTTATACCTTAGTGGCTACTGCTAATAGTGGATGTACTGCTATCAAAACTATAGACATTTCTGCATCTGCTCAAGGAGAGGCACCACTTGTGACGATATCAAGTACGAATACCAATATTTGTGAAGGCGATGGTTTGACTTTTACAGCAGAAGATATACCTAATGCTACCTATGCATGGGTTGGACCAAATGGTTTTACTTCGACAGATAGAGTTGTGAATATTTTCAATATTATGCCAGAAGATGCAGGGGCTTATTTATTAAGAACGACCATTAATGGATGTACCTCTGCCCCAAGAACAGTTGGGCCTATCAATGTTTTGACTGACCCAGTGGCAGAAGATGATATTTTGATGGCTGTTAGAAATCAAGCATTGACTTTTAATATTGCCACCAATGACAACCTAATTCCAGGTGTTCCATTTACAGTTACCCTATTGTCTAACCCTGGTAATGGTACCTTGACCAATAATGGCAATGGTATGTTTATTTATACCCCTGCTGCCGACTATGTTGGAATGGACCAGATAGCTTATGAAATATGTTATCAAGATTGTCCGAGTCTATGTTCAATGGCAACAATGACCATTCGTACAGAATATGACGCCTCTACCTGTGTCGTTCCTTCTTTAATTACACCAAACAATGATGGATTCAATGATGAGTTAGTTATTTCTTGTGTGGCTAATCCTCCTAAAATAGGTAGTGAGCTAGTTGTATTCAATGAATGGGGCTCTGAAGTTTTCCGCGAATCTCCATACCAAAATAATTGGAATGGTACCTATAAGGGTGAGGAATTACCTGATGGGACTTATTACTATATTTTCAAAGAAGATAGCGATGATAATGACCCTAAAAAAGGGTACGTTACGATATTTAGATAATTAATTTTTGTCCTTTGACAGATACCTCTAATGCTATCAAAGAACTTTAATTATTGATTGATGACTAGTTTTTCTAGTACCAATCATCAATTTCAAATCATTAGTCACTAATACTATTATGAAAAGATTATTTTACCTTTTCTTATTCGTAGCATTTGCTTATACCGTTGGTAATGCGCAGCATGAAGCTCATTACACACATTTTATGTACACTAAGCAATTACTTAATCCGGGTTATGTGGGCTCAAAAGGGACGCCCAACTTAATGGCTTTGTATAGAAAACAATGGATTGGATTTGATGGAGCACCAACTTCACAATTGGTTACTTTTAATACTCCTTTCTTTGACCCTAGAGTTGGCTTTGGGGTAGCTGTTTCTCGCCAAGTAACAGGTGATTTTACTGAATATTTAGGAAATATTTCCTATAGCTATGATATGATAAATCAAGACGGACTTAATTTACGTTTTGGTATTATGGGAACACTCAAGCATTTAGGTTTATCCCTTGGTGAGAATATTCGAAATCCCTCGGACCCTATTGCTAACCAAATTGGTAGTGGCGATTTTAACAAAATAGGCGGAAACGTAGGGGCAGGTTTATATTTGAATATTAAAGATGCTTATATTGGATTTTCTATTCCAAATATTTTAAGAAGAGAAATTGGCAGTAGTAATAACCCTGCCGAAGAGCAACCACACTTTTATGGTATGGCTGGAGCTATCATCCCTCTATCTGATTCTAAATTCAGTATTTATCCAAACTTACTTTTCAAATATGTAGATAATGCGCCGTATTCTTTAGATATTAATTTGAATGCCATTTATAATAATGTCTTTACATTCGGCGTATCTTATAGGCATGGTCAAGAAAATGGCGATTCTATTGACTTTTTAGCAAATTATCAAGTCAATAGACAATTTGGATTAGGGATAGCCTATGATTTTACACTCTCTGATTTGAGTGACCATAACAGTGGCAGTATAGAGGTGATGCTTTCTTATCTTTTTGGTAAGAAAAACCCAGATATGACTAATCCTAGATTTTTCTTTTAGCCATTAGCGGTTAAAGTCTTTAGTGACAGACAGTATTCTTTTATTCAATTGATTATCAAGTATATAAATCAATTGTTTGTTATACTAATGAGCCCCTTATAAAAAACTTATAGAATTTTCAATAGTACAATCCATGAAAAGATTCATCATACTTTTTAATTTTTGTTTGCTTGCCGCAATTGGGCTATCTGCTCAAAATGCTTTGAGTCCTGATATTAAGGTGGAAGTTAAAAACGAAAAGACCATTAATAGTGGTTCTTTAGAATTTAGTCCTGCTTTTTACGAAAATGGAATTATTTTTATTTCCGATAATAAAGAAGGCATCAAAGCTGCCCCTTTAAAGGATGATAAAATTGATAAACAAACATTCCATATATTTTTATCTCGAAGGAATGACGATGGAGAGTTGGATAAAGCTGCGCCTTTTGCCCCTGAATTGACGACCAAATATCATGAAGGTCCACTTACCTTAAATGCGACTAACAATAAAGTCTATTTTAGTAGGAATGATTTTTTAGATGGTAAGATTGAAAAAGCCGCTGATGGCGTAATCAAGCAAATGATTATCTCTGCAGATATGAATGCTGGGAAATGGGTTAATGAACAACGTCTATCTTTTAATGATAAAGAATATGATTTTCATCATCCTTCTATTAATGTAGATAATGATGTACTTTATTTTGCGTCTAATCGACCTGGTGGCTATGGTGGAACAGATATTTGGAAAGTAGAAAAAACAGGAGATTCTTGGGGAGAGCCTATCAATCTAGGTCCAGGTGTCAATACTGCTGGTACTGAAGGTTTTCCTTATATTCATGCAGATGGGACATTGTTCTTTTCTTCCAAAGGACATGATTCAACTGGTGGATTTGATGTTTTTTTTACTAGATCATTTAATGGACAATTTGTTTCTCCTGTAAATTTAGGACCTAAGTTTAATACTGCTTCGGATGATTTTGGCTTCATCATTGACCGGGATAAGAGAAATGGATACTTTTCTTCAAATCGCGAAGGAGGAAATGGGCAAGATGATATTTATAGCTTCTTCATAGACGAAGCTTTAGGAGAAGATGTCTTCCTTTATCCAGAAAACCATCCAGCCTTTTTAGCATCTAATGGCGCAATTAATAGTCCAGATGGTTTAGCATCTAATGAAAATGGAGGTAAGCCTAATGCTGCTAGCGGATTCGGAAATAATAAAGTGATGCTGTTTGTCGCTGACAGATTGACTGGAACTGAACTAAATGGGGCTACTGTAGAATATGTTGATTTAGAGCAACTAACGAGTACAGAAATTGTTACTGACCAGAATGGAAATATCATTCAGTTATTATCTTCTGATAATGGAGACGTAGTTACGCTCTCTACTGAAGAAAAGGCAATTACTGGCTACACTGATGTAGAAGGTGCTTATGATTTGAAAATTGGCGAAGGCAATTATTTAGTTAATATAACAAGCCCAGGTTATAAGCCAAAACAAATTCTCTTGAATTCGTCGGAGAACCAAAGTGAATTTATGGTGCTAATGGACAAATCGACCAATTGTGCATCTATCAATGGTGTAGTCGTTAACGCTGCTAACAACCCTGTATCAGGAGCTAATGTGACGATTAGAGAATCTAACGGTCTGACAGAACAAAACGTAACAGCTGCTACTGACGGAACATTCTCTCTTTGTTTAGAGTGTGGCAAATCATACACGATTACTGTGGAGAAAAACGGAACAACATCCACACAAAGTGCGGATATAAGCGCTGACTGCAATGGCGGACAGGCACAGCAGATGATTTTTAGAATAGACACCAATAGTGGTGGTATAGCAGATGGTACTACTATTCGATTAGAACGAATCTATTATAACTTTAATGATGCCTCTATTCGACCTGACGCAAAAG
>CANNZV010005428.1:0-27315 GCA_947561585.1 Caprella mutica
ACGAGATCTAACATTTTATCTAATTAGTATTCATCCCGCTAGGATTTCAGGGCACAGTTTTGTACAATGATCACATGTCTTCATTTCTATAAGACAATTAATTTCTTCTCCTTCACTTTGGCTGAATGCCAGAAGAGATATTTTCTACTCCCGAAGCCACTTCGTAAAATATAGAAAAAGTCAGCAGATGATCGCACACGAGAAGATAATAATCAACGAGTTTGAGCTATTTGATTTTTAATTAAAAACATCCAGAAACTAATTCGTCAGGGAGATTGACCCATTTGTCGTCCCTCTATATGTCTGTTTTGTTAAGAAAATATTATGTTGTAAATTATTTCTAGAGTGACATCATACCGATTGCAATGACTTGCATCACGCTATTATCTCTGAAATATGTAAATTAGTACAATAAATTAAAAAATATGACGAGGGTTTCTTTCAGCATATCGTAAATAAGAATGAAATTATCAACAAGTGTCAGATAGAAACTTTATGGTGCTAGGACAATTGCCACCCGCGGACAATTGCCACCCGCGGATAATTGCCACCCCCGGACAGTTGCCACCCGGACAATTGCCACCCGGACAATTGCCACCCCCGGACAATTGCCACCCAAATAATTAATATCAGGCCCCTTAACTTTAAAAATGGTGATAAAATATGTATAGTATTGTTGTACGATTAATTATTAATTATATACAATATAAGATAAAAAAAATATTATTCGGTTTCTGAATGTGCTTTTTAAATCATATATTTTTTAAATCTTATATTCTTTAAATCTTATGTTATTGAATACTTTATACCACTTCTTTAGAACGATTCAAAACTGTTTAATTCTCTTCGTCTATAACATTTTCAGGATTTAGAATTTTAAAAACATATTGTCACAACCCTAATTATATTGTCAGGATTCTTAACTTGTAAATTATATTACTGGGTAGTAATATAAATACCTATTGTTTTTCCTTTAGCAAATAATTATAAATAAAGACCTATTCCGGGCGAGATATTTTAATTCTATTAATGGAATATCGTCTGCTCCAGAAATTTGGTTTACTAATGACTATATCACTGACATCAAAAGGAAATTAAATACAAGGGACTTGAAGAAGCAGTCAGAAAGGAAAGTGGATCCATGAACAAAGTCATCTACCACCGTGGGTGACAATGCTCATGGATGCAGAAAAGCTACTCTGTGAATGCAGACACTTAAAAAGGAAAATATTAAATGTGTAATGAATTTTCTTAGCTCATAATGTATAAAAATAATAATTAATCGTATAAAACTAATACATATTTCATCTCCATTTTTAAAGTTAAGTGGCCTGATAATAAATATTTGGGTGCCAATTGTCCGGGTGGCAATTGTCCGGGTGGCAATTGTCCGGGTGGCAACTGTCCGAGGGTGTCAATTGTCCGCGGGTGGCAATTGTCCGCGGGTGGCAATTGTCCGGTCACGAAACTTATATATATTATATTACACTTTCCACCAATTACTGCACATCAGACAAAAACTCACAGAAGAAAACTTACTACGATTGCATTTCTATATATTGTATAACCTCACTTCGCTATTCAAGATCCAAAGTCAAACACATTCATTCTTCATGACTTGTTGCTCATAAATTTAAATAGACATTTAATTCATCATCACAATGAAATGGGTCCTACAGCTGGTTCGGTTTTCATTTGATATCAATTATAGCAATAGTACATATATCATATAAATGTTAACAACGGCAATTTACAGCAAACAAATCACATAATAGCAACAGCGCTAAGTATCATATACTTTCAAAGTGTCTTCATCGAGTGTATCGATTTTGTCGTATAATTGAGATAATAGACTCTTAATAAATTCAATTTTCTGCAATCCACCATTCAGTAAATACAGTCTTCAAATTCCAGTTGAAATCTGCATTTAATTGTACCACAATTTCCAGCCTGATTGTCCATAAAGTCCAGAGACGGCTTTGTAAAAGAGCTGCAGCTGGACTGCTTTGCTACTCAAAATTGGGTTATAAATTCCACTATAATCAAGATTAATTTGAGTTCGTAGGATAATTAGAAGTAATATTATTTTATATTCATAGATAAGAAATATATTGTTCGAAATAAAGTGCCAGTGTAAAATATCATTGGATTGGATATTTAAAAAAAATCAATAAATCTATAAAAAATAGTGATGAAAATTAACCTATGGAAACTATTAGATATTAGTTAATATTATTATTTCATTATAGAATACAGCAACATTATATACTATTTAATTTCCAAAAAGATTTTATGATAATTTCACACGTAACTTCAAATGAGTTCAAAACATAAATTGTTTGAAAATCAAACAGTATCTAAAAATACAAATTTGTTACACTACATTACTTACTTCTAATAGTACCATAGCAGTATTCACGGTCTATCGCATACATAACATATTGAGAAGTTACTTACCTGATATCGACAGTGTATACCTGAGTCACTGTGACTGTCCAATGATTCAGCAATTCACGAGGGAATGCGGGGTGGCCCATACCATGCATGTCACAGTAGGTGATTTACTTGCAAGAAAATACACAGAAAGGTAACAGAGTAAAGATGTTAAATAATCCTTCAATCATCGTTTCTCCTATAAAAAGTGAGATAATTACTTAATATATATAAATAGCGATTCCAGTGTATAAATTTCCTGATGAATGATTGCACACTAACATTCATACTCTCATTCTAGGTAAATCTATCAAACCACTCAAAGTTATTTATTTATGCACAATAAATACCTGTTTATCTCGAAATGGACTCACCCAACCTAGTACTGAGGGAAATAATTACAGTTAATATTTGATCTGCTGTTCACATTTAAAAAACCTTTACTAAATAATAATGGAAATATGTCCACAATCCGATAATTCATTTTTAAATATAGAATCGATATATGACTGCAATAGATGCAAATTGATTACGGTAGCCAAATTAATCAATTAAACCAATCTATGAAATTAATTATATGTTTTTCATAATATCACATGAATTATTCCTAGCACCACTATGGGGATTAAATTTGAACCTATCCGTGACAGCACACCAGCAACAGATGATCCCCACAAATAAATATCTAGTACCAAACTACGAAATTTTAAAATGTTTACATGTTATTGTGTTAACCTTTGTATTTTCTACGTTACGATGAAACATACCTAGTTTTTAGTAATCCGTAATAAATTGAGATGCTTCACAGAAATCTTAAATTTGTAGATCGAAAAATCCTATTTATATAAATATTTTATTATTTCAGCTTCCATGTCCATACAGTGATATACGATCACCTTGCAATCTCTATGTGTTCTTGTCAGGTAGATGACTGCAGAATCCATCCATAGAAAGAAAATGTTCCTCTATATTATTGCAGAGACTTTGGAAGATTGGCTTTGGCATCAGCCTGCATACCAATAAGAGGAGGTGAGACAAGAAAAGAAACAGAGAGGAGAGAACTTTGAACCTGTTTGCTGTGGGGTAGAGTGAGCAACTTCATATGGAAAATATGTTCAGTAAGTTTTTTTAATAAATATTGTGTACTTGGTGTATATTTTATACACATTGCACAATTTACGCAAATGAAAATATAGGAACTATGTAATATACCTTCTCAACAAGAAATTAATAATAGTAGTAGTTTATGAAATATAAAATTACGAACTATCCTAAATTACGTAAACATTTTTTTTATTGAATACAAAATTTACGGACTTTAGTTTCAGAAAATGTGAACATAAATTATTTCCTCGGATAAATTCATTAACTTTTTTACCATTGCATAAAATTAAATATTGTACATCACAACTTCTTCTCTTTTCTTCATTTCGCCGAGTAAATTAATCATAGAATGCAAAATTTACGGATTGCTCCGTTGTCAATAATTGAGGAACTCTATTGTATATTTTAAATTATCACTATTTATGGAATATCTCAATTAAACGAATTTATTCAACATGCGCAATCAAAAATGTAACAAAATATCATTGAAATTAATATCAATGAATTAATGATCTGGAAATAAATATCCGGAATGTCGTCTTTTTAATTGAAAGGTTGTAAAATATTAATAATTGAGCTATAAAATGTTTATAATGAAGGGAAATTAACAATTTTTACCCCTCATTCAGAAATATTTGAATTGAAAGATAATTTTCAGCCACTCGACTACATAATTATGATAATTAACAAATTTTTATGGTTTAAATCAATAATTATTGAAAGAAATGGAGTTATTAGCAGATAACGCAGTTTAAGAATAAATAATATTTTGACAGTGTTTTAAAAAATGTGTCAGTTAAAACAGAAGGAATTAATTCAATGATTTATTTTCTTGAGAATTTTAGAAAATTCAACAATTTGCAAGAACTTTTCCACTGAGATAAATCAAATTAACAATTCCCTTGGACATTGTAACTCAGTTTAGTAAGATCAGGGCATCATCTGAGTTTCCGTGAATGTCTCTGACTGAAGTAAAGCCTTAATTCGAAATTAGTCTCTTGAAGAGATGTTCTCTGGTGTCATTAGGAGAATTATTTCGCCTCTGGAGTGTCCAGAGCAACGGCCAATGAGGTGTGAGAGAGAAGCGTGAGAGGGAAGAGTTATAGGGAGAAGAGGTGTTAGAATGAGGCTTAGAAGGAAGAATAGATGTTACTGGAGGTGTAAGAAGGAGAAGATGTATTGGAGTGAGAAGAGAAGTGTTAGAGATGATTATATTTCTTGCACACAGAGAAAAGTTTGTAATTTTACCAAAATCAATACAGTTGCATGAATTGAGTAATACTGATAATTTGATTCAGTTTTAATAAATAATATTTTCTATTACCAGCTTTAGTATTTTAAATGGGTGAAGAATAAAGAAATGTGACAGATATCAATCGCTGACCCGCGCGGATCTGTTGTTGGAAGTTGCATGGTCAGCTCCTGTCCTGAAGACGTGGGCTGGCAAGAGGTCTTAACTCTCGATACGTTGGAAATCTCCGTTCTTTTTCATTCCCTCATTAGCGATTGATAATTTTCACAATCCCGCGTGGGATGGAAATTGTAATGGTTTACTGGTACACTAATCACACATCGGTCATTACCGAATTATAGATAATTCCTAATTTGTACTGGAAACAGTAAAGTGACAAAAATGCTAGTTACATCTTCATCTCAATGAAAATACAGTAGACATAGAAGATCATTTAATAAACACAGAAATTCTTTACGATTGTCACCACTTGTGATAATGTAAATTGTGTCTTCTCCTCGACAAGCACATTAAATTATACCTGAAGTTGTCAGTGGCTCCATAATTCATGTCGTAATCATTTTTCGGAAGTTTGAGGGAAACTCAGCAACAATGTAACCATTAGCAGAAATTGGAGAGTTCGAACCGTCGGATGATATCTCCAGTCATACGATCTACTTGATTTTTCATACTAAATTAACTAGATAACCGTTGGAGATGGGATTCGTTCAGGATGAGGCTTAAGGGGACCGTCCGCGAAGAAATCTCAAAATTTTATCTTATTTTTTTATTGTGTAAATAGTTGTTTTATAACCTTCTTATAGTGTGTGCAAAATATCAGAAGTCTCGTATAACTCTAACCCCCTGGGGAGAGGGAGAAAGGGAAAAGTGGGCCGGGGGATAGGGAGTCAATATGTACTCTAAAAACCATCTCTCAGCCAATTATAATTCGTAATAATTAATTATCTCGCTATATCTGGTATCTAACCTACCACTATATAACGCCCACATCAATGAATGCAAAGAAAGATTGCTCAGTTATCCCTAAACCTTCGAAGTGGATGGATGCTGCGTGTCAGATCATCAAACTTTGAAAGGAAATTCCTACTAATTTTGAGATCTACAAATCTTGTAATTCAAAACCCCGCACATTTTTTTGGTTGAAGCTAGAGCATTGCGGTTTTTTTCATTCGATTCTCCTGGTAATTCTCTACAAAAGCTTGAGGATCGATTTTTGAATTTCGAAATACAATTTTTTTTTTAGAAATATAATTTTTTTTTTTTTTTTAATTTTAGTTTTTTCACGAAAAATCAAATTTTTCGTAAACTAATTCGAAATTCAAAAATCGATCTTCAGGCTTTTGTAGAAAATCACCAGGAGAATCGAATGAAAAAAACCGCAAACCCGTAGCTACAAAAACTGTATTAGAAGTACATGTTTGAATACCCAGTTCGAAATTCGTTCGAAATTCGAATAACTTGTTTTCTATGCGTCTAATCGAAAAAATGCCACGAACAAAAACATAATATTATTCAATTTTATATTTAGGAACCAAGTTTCATAACCGTAGCTTTATTAATAAATTTGTTTACAAAATTTACGGACGGTCCCCTTAAGTATGGAAACAAATTTTGGAACACTATTTTTTTCGGAAGAGAAGTTCCTTAGAAGATAAGTAGGTTAATAGCTTAGACACGGCACTACATTATTACATAACAAATTGTTTTTGTTAAAAATGTAGTCAGTTCAACAATGACAGACAAAAGCGTAACATTAAACGATGAAGGAATGTAGGTTTTTGCTATTACAAAGAAATTTCCAGTTGAGATATTAACTGCCTGGGAATGATTGAAGCGTTTTATTGCAGGAGGTGATTTGTCTGATCGTCCAAAAAGAGGTGGGCCTCGCTTTCAACATTTTCAACTTATGATGAAACGCATTCGAGAGAAGATAAGTAAAAAACTGAAAAGATTGATCAGGTTTCTAACGAAAACAGCTGACATGAGTCCCTGAACCATGAGCTGTCACCCTTCAAAGGAGAAAAACACTGTCAACAACTGTACATCAAAATAAAAGAAATAGAGAGAAGCAAACTGCTTCTGAAAGAATTCACGTTTGGCACAGCAGTCGAGATAGTTTGGTAAGATGAAAAAATATTAACAGTTTATTAATAATTACAGAATAGTTGGAAAAAAATGTCAAAGATACCACGAAAGCAGCTTCCGTAAAAGTCTGGGCTGCCGTTCTAAGAATCTGGAGGTCTCCCCTCATTTTATTCGTCCAAGACGTCAATATTATCGCCAAATGTTATGTTAAAAACATTTTGACACCAATGTTGGAACATACTGAGGATTACTTCGGTGTGGATACTTTGTGGACAATTCAGCAAGACGGTGTCCCGTCCCACATAAGGAATGAACTCATAAATAATCTAGAGTGCTTATTCCTGAGGTATAGTTCAATCTGAATCCAACGTGCTTTTCGGTGGGTTCATCCATGAAGCTAAGGCCTGAGAAAAAATGCATCGCAGTGTGGATGATCTCTTGCAACTCTCTCGACAGCAAGCGTGGCAAGAGATTCCACAAAAACAGTTGCGACCACGTCAGAAAGTGTTAGCAGGAGATTGGAAGCTGTACTCAGATGCAAATGGGGACATTATGAATGGGGTCTAGGACATCTCGTCCAGGTACATTTCGTCTATAGACATCTCATCCACTGACATTTCGTCCAACGGACATTTCGTCCACGGAAATTTCGTCCACGGACAATTATTCCACGAATGGCTTTATTTTATATTTTAAAGTGTTTATGGAATTTATTTTATATTATTTTTTACTATTACATTAATAGGCAAGTGTAAATATACAATAATATAATAGTGATTTAAGCAGTATATGAATTAACTTATAGAAATGTTTATCTATCGATTACAGTTATAAAATGAAATTTGCTAAACGGGTTGACTGTATCTTTAAGTTATTTATTTCATTTGATATTTTGTATTAATTAATGAATTGTGAGTATCTAAAATTTAGAACTGAAATAGCAGGGTCCAAATAATAATAAATGTGTAGATACTTAGGGATTAAAGTAATTACAATAGAGGGAAATAATTATTATTATTATTATTATATATGTATCAGTCCGAAAATATGAAACAGTCCAATAACACGGACGTTAAGCTAATTTTTATATCATTTTTTAGTAGTATATTATATACCTGCTTATTATTATGTATGTAATTTAGGTAATCACTGTTAAAAATATTCTGCTATAAAATACTAATTTCTGAACCAATAGTGCATCTAATTACCTAATCTAAATACTACTATTGATGATTATTGTAGTTACTGTGAAATAAACACCAAAAAAATATCTCGGTTTTCAATGTTTATGTACTGTAATAACATCGAGACATGCCAGGTAATTATTACAGATTTTATAAGACTCGGGTGTAATAAAAGCAGAGCCTGCATGTACATCAGTAAAAAGTTTTCATTCATATTATGTTACTGATGCCGGCCAACAGGATAAAAAGATTGCAATAAGAATTTAGGCAGAGACCATACACTTCTAATTACCATTAAATAAGGGTGTTAAATACTTTATCTTGCAGAATATGTATAAATAGATGCACATAGTAAATATAATACAAAATAAAACAATTCGTGGAGAAATGTCCGTGCACAATTATAACACAAAACTAACTTACTCCTGCCAAGTTTTATTTTACTGTGTTTACAGTATATTGATTTATATGTACATATATATGATTCGTTATTTTCCTGTGATTTGTAACTATTTTTTTTTCTAGATCTCATAACCAGAGTCAGTGTTGTCTTTTCATTCCAGGGGGAAAGATGACTTACAAGTGGGATGAGTTGGTATAGAGTTCAAATAAACAATGCATCAAAGAATGAACTTCAATGCGTCAACACATGAACAAAGAGTAGTGTGAATGAAAGGCTTTTTCAAAATATTGGTACGGTGTAAATAATGACCACAGTTTTGATTGTAATATAAGTTTATCAACTTTAAGAAGATATTCTATCAATATTCATCAAGTCTTCTTTTCCTCTTCCCTGAATGAACGTGCAACAAAGTATGAGAAATATTCTCCCTAGTTTCTTTCATCCTTTCCATTACTAATGGATTCATTGAGAGTAGCTTTTGGTGTCAGTTCAACCGTGCAGATGTTACATTCGAAAACAATAGACTTTGTGCGTGTCAGAAGACCGTAAAATCGGACTTCTCTTCTCCGCTCACATGCGTATATCAAAATTAGTTGAAGGGTTGATAATCATTGAATAGAATGGATAAAATGTTATCATACATTGTTTCAAAATTCAATTCCACAATTCCAATCATTTCATTTATCAAAACATGCATGTGAATATAAATACACTAAATGGTTTTCAATATTTTAAACATTTTGAAATAATATGACCAACAACCAAACTTAATTCAGAGTTTCTAAGCAACTCGTTAGTATCTGATATTACCAATAATATGAATTAAAATAGTTCTTTCGTTTGTGATCTTTTCTTTAACTTACAAGAGTAAGTCAATAACATTTAATGAAGTTATATGCAATTCCTACAATATTCATTATACAATATACGTATTTCACAATATAGAATATATATATTAATACTGAGCACTACTCTAATACATTTCCGTAGAATTTTTTGGTAGTCCTAAATCTTTTCTCTAATATCTGGCACCATTCCATTAAAGCTTTGTAAAGTTTTGAAAAAAAGTAAAGAACTTGCTACATTTTAGAAGTTTAAAAGAGTAGGATTTATATACACCTGAATATAAATATTATTATATGGATAATATATACATGTAAAGTGTGATAATGAAATTGGTAATAATCATACTCAATATTTAGGAACTAATTAGAGCGTACAGTTCTTGGCAATTACTAAATAAAATGTAAAACCGGGCTTCAGGGTTCTCTTTTCAACGTTTTGAGAATGAAGCAGGGGTTTCCTGATGGCAGCTTTTCTATGCTATCCACCTTTATGGAGCTCAAGACAAACGGTTTTGATAGAAACTTGATAGCTTAGATGCTGACACATCTTGGTCGCCGTAGCTCGCTGGTTTTTCCTTAAAATTTGGTTTTATGATCGCCGTTATTTATCAGAGAGCTTGGGAGTCCATTCTCCCGAGCTCTGGGAGAGCTTGGGAGAATGCCATTCGACTATCAAAAATTTAGCATTTTTCAAAACGAGTTAGTTCACGCATTTTACCTAAATGTCAAATATATCAAGAATACAAAGAAATATATAATAATTGTTGTGTAGCAAATAAAATTTATTTACTGAGGATATGTACACTAGAATAATGAAACTCCAATTATTTTGCACAACCCAATTATTGTATTTCTGTAATATAATCTATTCAATTAATTACATTCAGAATGTAATCATGAAACATTGATTTATGATATTTTAATTCATATGTTTCTGTATAATTTTCATATATGTTTATTTTAACAATAAAATCTATCAGTCTCTGCAAAAAATTAAGTACTACGAAAATTAATGTAAAGAGCGCAGGGAGTAATACAATAGCCCTCGACAGATAAATAATTTAATACAAAGCGTTACACATGTATTCATACAATGGAAACCCCGTTATAATTAACAGGAAAGTACTCTAGTTACCATAGTGTAAGAGTACCACTACTATGAAATATATTATTATTCCCCCAATATATTTTCTCCGTTTAGAGAAAATGATCATAATAAATTATATAGGAAACTGTATTTGATGAATATTTTCATTTTGTCTCAGAGAATAGTTCAAATGAACTAATGAATCATTCGAATATTCCCTCTCTTCGCTCTCTGCGAAATGATATAATATATTTCCAAGAGAATATTACTTTGAGCAATATATTACATTCAGTAGCCAGGAACAATGATAATTAGAATAATAAAACTGACTGAGCTGCGGTCTCGCTATAGAATTATTATATGAAATATTTATCTTAAATTTTAATATGACAAGTAGAAAAATGGTAAGAATATATATAGTTTATGGATCTCACAAAAAGAAAGTTGCAGGTTTGTTAATTTAACTTTATAACCATTGACTCATTTCTCTGATAGTACATCATCACGGTGACTCTTTTCTCTGATAGTACATCATCACAGTGACTCTTTTCTCTGATAGTACATCATCACAGTGACTCTTTTCTCTGATAGTACATCATCACAGTGACTCTTTTCTCTGATAGTACATCATCACAGTGACTCTTTTCTCTGATAGTTCATCATCACAATGACTTTTTTCTCTGATAGTACATCATCACAGTGACTCTTTTCTCTGATAGTACATCATCACAGTGGAAAAATTGAATTACACATCTTTTATTAATTTCAAGTATTATGTACCAATTTTTTCACTATTTCTTTGGTATGTTGATATAGTAGTTATACATTTATTATAATAAAAAATAAATATAGAATAACATTACTCATTTCATTTATTATGCCACAAAGAATGACAATATGCATTCCAATCGGCATACAGGGAATTCAATTTGAATCAAAATTCTAGGCATTTGTTTCTCTCCAATTTGTAGATCCCATTTGTCATATCATATTGAAAATGGAAGAGGCTTGTTTTTCATAAATTTGAATTCTTTATGCAAGTTGATATTACTGCCAGTAGCTTATTTTATTACATATATCGTAATACAAGAAGTTCGTTTTTGATGAAACAAAAAGGAAAAGCAACGAGAATGTTACAGACACCGTTACAGTGTCTAAGGTGGAAACAAGTAAAATATGGCGATAATAACTATTTCCATTAAATAAATTATTTTCATTTAGAGGAGACTTAAAATAACATTAAACTACAAGTTCTATAAATGTAATTTCTTTCCTTATTTATTCAACTGTGGTATTAAATACATATTGAACTTTAAATATTCGCAATTTTGTCTATATGGTGACTTATATGTATATAGCTTTAGTATTGTTGATTGATAATTTTAAATACAGACAAATGAATGTGTCACAACGATAAAAAAATCTAAAAAACAATTTACATTACAGTGACACAAATTCGTGTCATCATGACACATTTAAATGTGTCATATCGACACATATTCTCAGGTATAGATCGTACCCTTCAATTTTTTGCTGCTATGATAATAGATTTCTCGCCATGCATATCAAATGTAACAAAATACAAATTGAGGGGCAAAAAGGTACAGGGATATATAATAGTTTGGAAACTATCCCTTGTCATATTGAGTAAAGGAACTATCTACCACTTAGATCTTTACTTGCCATTAATTACGATTATTCAAGCTACAATTCTCTGCGAATAAAGGATCTATCGGAAGAAGACTAGACTCTTTAGTGCCTTTACTAATAAATGTCATATAGATTTAGATACATTAACCTATTTTCCATTATAGTTACTCGCCTACTTGTCTCAGCTCAGTAAGATGATGAATGAGGTCTTAATTCATTTTCTTTGTATTTTATTAGTCTATGAATAAATCAGCAAAGCAAAGTAAGGAGTCATTAATCTCTAACAGGATGTCCTGACAGTAATTCCTACAAAGATGATGTAAGTGTCAGGAAAGAGAATATATCACAATAAACTGACATTATTAATTGAAATATAGAAGTTAATTTATGTAGTAGGCTTGTTTCAACATTCTATATTAATGAATGTTTATGTTGGATTCATGGGTGATCATCTCTACCAATTTCAATGGGAATTTCTTACAACGATTATTATTGTTACAATAAACTGTGTTAACATAATTGAGTTTTACAATAAACGAGGTTAAAATTGATGGTGTATGTTATTGAATTCAGAATTACTATCAAGATAAATTATTCATTTTATATATTTATGAATTCTGTCTGAATTGTATCGTTTTCTTTTACATCTGTATAATTTCCTTTCATATATTTTAGATATTCCCGTAATGCATGCATGGTAATTATTTCCATCATTCATTATTCTACACCCCCGCTCTGTAGCGCTATTATATATCAATTGAAATGAGTGAGTTTGTGATGCTAATGGTGAAACTATATTCTGAAACTAGATAATAATAATGTGAATATGTACTTCAACTTGCCAAATTATATATAAGTTCTATGGACAGAACTGATATAATGATAGGAACTTCAGTACAGACATTATAGTTACTAATTATACAAATATACTTATATTATACTCTACACTGCAGTGATGGTCTTACCTTGCTTGTGATGATTCTACTCTGCCTGTGATGGTTGTATCATGATTGTGATGGTTATTCCATTTAATGTTAAAAAAATGCAGTATTACTCTCTTGTTCATCCATTTCTTCATTACTGTTTGCTAGTTTGGGGTGACACTGCACAATATTTAACTCGTAATTTATATTTATTACAGAAAAAAGCCATCAGGTGCAAAACTAATAGTGACTATCTATCTACTACATCACCCTTGTTAGCTGAATTGAAAATTTTGAAACTTGAAGATCTTTTTAAGTTCACTTTGGGGCAGTATATTTTTAGAGCTATATCCAGTGCTTCATACGATCCTGATGTATATAACTATATTGTTAGTAACACAAATCGCCATAGTCATTCTACTCGACATGCTAATAATATAGTGCTCCCACGCTATAGATGTGAAAAAACTAAATGTTCTTTATTGTATAAGGGATGTATATTATGGAGTGAATTGGAAAATAACATTAAAAATTGTTCTTCGTAGGCCATTTTTAAAAACAAGTTTAATAAATCGATTGTCCTTGAATACCTCTAATAATAGAATCTAACCTGTAATCACTGTATACACCTCATCTTTTTATTTTTTTATTTTCTAGTTTTATTTAGGAAACCTTTACAGTCAAAGACTATCCCGGGTCTCGATCAAAGTTTATATTCTGTATTTTATTGTGAAAGAGTATAGATTGTCCGAATCTATACTCTTAATGTAAGAGCACATTGAGTTTAAGTTTTTAAAATAATTAAATAAATTGTATTTGTACCCTGCTTGTGATGGTTGTATCCTTCTTGTGATGGTTGTAACCTTCTTGTGATGGTTGTACCCTGGTTGTGATGGTTGTATCCTGTGGTGATGGTTTCTAGATAGATAATATTATGAGTGATATGATTATATATCAAATTTACCTTACCTCTCATATGAGTAACAGGCATCTTATAGTGCTCATATGAGTAATGGGCATCTTATAGTGCTCATATGAGTGATGGGCATCATGTAGTGCTCATATTAGTAATAGACATCAGACAGTGTTCATAAATGTTCGCTTTATAGTGTCTCTCCTCCTTCAATTTTTTTTCTCTCTAAGGTCTTCAAGTCACTCGTAAATTCTTCTCATAATGAGTCCTACCTCTAGATGTTAATGTGGTGTTTTTTCTTCGCAAATCCAATAGTGTTGATTTCCGTGGAGAATTGCAGGGTTATTTTGTGAGGCCCAGAGAGGTTATTAATTCAGATGCAATAGGAATGAATTAGATACACTTTGTAACAAAATACAATATTACGACACACTGATATTATACGATACACTGATAGTACATTTATTTCACCCTCTTAAATTTACCTCGTAGTGAGTTTTTCTTTTCGTTCCTGTCTCAGAATTTTGATGAAGGAATTCGACCAATAAAACTGTAAAAAGAAATAAAGAAGCGAAAAATACAGTGTTTAGTTAACAATAATTTGATTCTTCGATCCCAACAATGAACTTCAGAAATACGAATCCTTTCCCTCAAACAAATATAAGAATAGTGAAAATAAAACCATAACATCGAAACTCTGTTAAGACACGGATTCTTTCAGAGATTTTTTCTGAAATAAAGGGGATATTCCTGTGAAATTTACAGCTGAATAAATTGGCGTTGTTGTCCAATACACAGTCAATATCAAAAGGTCTGATGCATTCGTTATTTCATGAAATTACGATTTACTATGTCCAATAAAATCTGTTTGCTATTTGTATTTTCACGCACAGATAATTAATTGTAGGGCCAACAATTTGAACCTAATGTTGCAGTGATTTTTTACTAATAATATCACTTGTTAGCATAATCCATCTTGATATGTGTGTACTTTAGGCATCATGGATACATTTTTAAAACATATCCATAGTATTTCAATATAATTTTAAAACCAAAATAAATTATAACGTTCGAAATTTAATAGCAATCATCTTTAAGTATTTTACAATTTGATTCCAATTTTACAAAAAGTATCTTCATGAAAACAAATTTTTAAAAACATTAAATAGTTTTCAACACTCTAAGTCCCTACGTATACAAATAAACTGAAAGTTTTTTGTCAATAGAAAGCAATTGGCAGTAAATAGAAACAAAGGATTACTGTACTAGGTAAGTTTGTGATTCTATTGGTCTACTAATCTATTTAAATTTTCACTTATGTAAAAAAAAAACATTTTGCAAGTAAAGGTTCTAATCATTTGCCATTTCCTTATGTGAGTTTGACCTGATTCACTATTTCTATCTTACATTTAAAGTCAACAGTTGATTTTATATTTTACACGCTTATTAGTTATTACTCGATACCTGTTCATCAGATCTAAGCTACGTACATTAAACTGGAGATAGGATATAATTTCAACTGTAGAATGAATTTCCTTCGTGCTCTATAATATTGATAATATTTTGTTAGTATAGAAATATCCGAAAAGAATATCTAACTAAAAGGTAAGTAATTATTGATAAACAAATAATGTATACAGAAAATAACAAATATATAATATTTACCTACCATTTGTAGATGCAGAGAATACAATCAAATTATTCTTATTTGTTATAGAGAGATAGACAGGGGACTATTAGACATAATCCCTGTATATTACCTGAGTGTTAATTAATCTACTTGATAAGGTACTAAGTCTTACCGTAAAGCTAATTAGATAGGAATTATAATGTGAAGGATTTTAATGCATTGACATAATTATGATGGAGTAATTGAATTAAGATTAATAATTAAATTTTGTTACGCAGAAGTCCTGAGATTATGTCCAATTAAGTAGAAGGACTTGTAATAATTATAATATCTCTTGAATATATCATTTATAGATAAAAATGGACATACCAATTGAGTCGAAATAATAGTAACAGTTTAGGTAATTATCTTTTTTTAGGTCTTATTGGTAACTTTACTAGAAACAACCATTGAATTGTATTCTTAAGATTAAAAAGTTTATTTAAAGTCCT
The DNA here is from genome assembly GCA_947561585.1 of Caprella mutica. Taxonomy (NCBI): domain Eukaryota; kingdom Metazoa; phylum Arthropoda; class Malacostraca; order Amphipoda; family Caprellidae; genus Caprella; species Caprella mutica. The sequence continues at coordinate 16,001 of CANNZV010005428.1, forward strand.
CATTCGATTGATGTAAAATAGCTACAATAACTGCAGTATTTTATTCATTTATAAAACTCCAAAATCGGAAGACAATATAGCTGAAATGAAATAAATATTTCCAAATAACATTATGAATGAACTGACTTGAAACTAATTATCCATAAATAGAATAAAATGTTTGTCCACTTGCTTCAATTTTCTTAACATCTTTATTCTTGCTACCAATTTGCTACTTGGGTAAAGAGTTCCACAAGAGTTAAACTAACTCGCGCATAATTTCACACTCTGTATGCAATGGCTCTATTACTTCAGTTTGTTCATATTACGTTAATTTAGTTCAAGATGCGGTTCAATTAACCTAACTGTCTTCTAAGTTCTTTTAATGTTTTGCAATGACGTCATTATAGCCGGTGAATATTCTTTTTGATAGGATAGTATAAGGGAAAACAACGGAATAGTGAATTAGTTTGAATTGGCAAAAATTTCAAATTTTCTTTCTCTAAGGTGAGATTCCAGTTAAAAGTAGGTCTTCATCAGGAGTTTTATGAAAAGTAATTTTAGAATGACTGATATTTTAGAAATACAAACTGATATTCCTTCTTATAGGCATTACAGTATAGATTTCTCTTACGATCGATTTATTATTTTGACAACAATGTAAACAAATATCTTAAAAAAAAATCAAATTATCAAAGAAGGAGAACAAGCAGTAGTCAACTGTGATATTGCAAATCACGTTCACGAGTGTCCAATTCAGTCGTCAGAGGACAGATTATCAACGATTAGGCACAACTCAAACAGAATCAATAATTTGAATTATGGAACAAAGATATAGGGTTATTGTCTTGAAAAGAAATATTTGGTATAGTCAATAAACTATAAAATACGACACGTCAGGTATCTTTGAGCCACAATTATTGTAGATGAAAGTGGCATACCTTCTCGTTAAAAAGGACGTGTCGTCATCAATAGCAATTTATTACCACTTATTAGGTCACATTTAGTTAACTCAATTACAATTTATTTTTCTGTATAAACTGGTTTATTTTATAGATTAAAGTCTTATAGAATTGGAATAAGATTATTAGAATTTGAATTTCATATAAATTTACTCGCATGCGTATTTCAGTTCGAGAAAAGGCGGATACCAAACAAACAAATAAATAAATAATCATTAGGATAGATAATTTACTGTTACGAGAATTATTAAAACCACTTGCGTTAAAAAAAAGCAGTTATCGCAATGGGTGACAGCTATAATTTAAATTACAAAAGTTCTGTAATTGAAATATTTAGAGACCAGAAAAGTTACTTCATCTTCATATATGAAATAAAAAATTTGAATTATGTAATGGAGTATATGCCTCATATTAATCGAAAATATATATTAGAGAATTTATCCTCAAATATTCTAATAAAAGTGAATTCAAATAAGAAATAGTATAGCATATTTCGAATAAGTTTTTATGTAAATGATGTCGTCATATTGAACTGTATTAACTGGTCAGACTGTCTTGATTTTTATTATTCATAGTTACCCCAAGTGTTCAATTATCAGCGATAAAATTCTTTATTTATTTGTCATTGATACCGTTTCCCTATTTACAATATTATATTACGAGCTGACTATATCCAGAAATGAAGATACGATTGGGACCAAGATGATCACCCTTATATCCCTTTAACGTTCAGCAAATCAGTTCGCATTTTTAGTAATAAATATTATCACAAGAACGATAAAATAAATATTGATATAAAGGCCAGCCTTATCTTCAATCATATCTTGCTCTCTTGGTATTTTTCCAAAAAATAACGTATTCAAAATTTTAGTATATTGAAAGTCAGAATGTGAAGCAGCGAAAATTCTCCACCTTTATCGGTGTCGCATTGCGTCTCCCTTCTGTTTGCAGACTAAGATGGGCAGGCTGCTAGTGTCCTTAAAACAAATGGATAAGAGCGAATACAGTACCACTAAAGACTTTATTGCGGGAGTCAAAACAACATCAGCAGTGTGGAACAGCTTTCAAAGTCAGTAGTCATTGAAGAGATTGGGATGACACCTCCATAACAGTGTATAATTGAAACACTAAATGAATACTATTATAGAGCTATTTTCAAACTAACATGAAGATGAAATTAATCATTAAGAGGACACTTGAAGAATAGTATAAGTATATAGGTGTGATTGCAATTGTACGAGGTAAAATGATTAGTTTTGAAAAAGAATTGAATTCCAAAATGGCTAACGGACAAAATTCCTAACTGACAAAATTCTTAACGGACAAAATGCCTAAAATGCATTGTAAACTTGTTTATACCTAATAAGTGAGACCAAATGGAAACTTTGTCTCAGTGAGAGTTTAAAAGAAATTGAATCACATATGAACTTTTCACATATATGATTTATCACTGAAGTGTTTGTTAACTCTTATTTCACATATTTTCCTATTTGACTTTTTTATTAGATTATTATTGTCATCTCAGTCTATTTTGATTAAAAAATAGAGTATATTTTAAAAATGAGTTTATTCATCTTTTTCTGTTATACTATTTTTAAATAGTGTTTATTTTATTAGATAGCTATACTCATCTTGAACCAATATTCTATATAGTGATGTTTATAATTGCTTTTAAAATTCTAAAGCAAGTTAGGTAATTTCATTGTTTATATAAGTTAGAGCAGACGTGCAATTAACTACCCATGTTATAAGAAAAAACACCGATATTTGTATTATTTGACTACTCTACTATTAGAAGTTTCGGTATAATAAATACTATAGTATCCTTTATGAATTGTGCCTAACTGAAATTAAGTACAAATTATTCACTTATGTTTTACATATATTAAAAAATGAATTAATTTATGTCTATGGTTTATTGCAATATAATGCATACAGTTCTATATTTACCAACAATCTTCTCATTAAGTAGGTATCTCTTCAATATATTCTATTTGGCTCTTTTATTCAAATTTGTAGTTTATTCTTTTATTTTATTTTTAACATTATTGTCCATCATTATTGTACTATTATTATATTATATATTCATTTTTTTTTTACATTAGGCATTTTGTCTAGTACCATTTGTTGGTACTAGGATGATATATTCTATGTGTGTGATGTCATAAAAAAGTTTAAGTCAATTGATCCCCGGTCATTTGATACCCGGACCTTTGAATCCTAAAGTATCTGATGCCCGGTCATTTGATTCCCGGTGAATTTATTCCCGGTCAATTGATTCCCGGTCATTCGATTCCCATGTAATATTTTCCGATTATACACTTATACAGTATACACATGGTATTTATTTATTATTGGTTCATTTAATTACATAAAATATAGTCATATAATTAAAAATGCATCAATTTTTTTAAATAAATAAATTAATAAGGGTAAAAACAGCTAACATGAAAATATATATTTTCATTCAAATAAGTATTAATAAGTGTTTTTAATTTCACATTTTGGTAACAAAAACTATTTAATTATAAAATCAAATGCACCGGCATACCCACTCTTATTACAGCTCGCACAACATGACACAAGTCAAATAAATCAGGAACATGTCTCGTAGTTATTTTTCCTGGTATTGAAACTAATTAAAGAGTAACTTTTGACAATTTTATAGCTAGTTTCAGTAACGCTGTTTTCGCTGTAGCCATTACTAACATCATCATCATGCACCTTACATGCAGGTGGGGAAGATCAGAAATCTTTTTTTTTAATAATCTGCATGGTCATAATGTTTGTAATAGGTAAAGCGAAAACAGCGTACCTGAAATTTATGTATATCCACTTACACCTTGCGTATGAACCAATCAATTGCTGGTTAAAATGTCTTATCACCTGTAAAATGTTTTCTGACTAGTTGTAAATGTAAAGTAGATCCCACTTTTTATATAGAAATAAAATCGTAATAAATAATTGTATGTTAAGAATATAAGTGACAGTGAATCAAATGACCAGGGATCAAATGATACGTGGATGAAATGACTGAGGGTCAATTGACCCGGGATCTATTCAAATGACCCTAAGAAAACATATGTAATTTTTATGTATACAATTATAAATCATATTTTAAGTATTTTGACATTTGTTCAACTGAATATTTATCAAAAAATATATATATAATACTTTTTTGCCCCCATTGTTAGATAATTTTGGTAGTATGCTTATCTGATAATTATTCATTGACAAAGTTCTTATAACTTTCTAGACTTTCTGATCAGTAATATTTAGCAATAGATGTGTTAATAATTGTATTATGACTTCAATAAACTTTCCTAATGTATTATGATAAGCTTTTGCACAATATTGTGTCAGGTACTAATGTGAATTCAATCAGGTACAGAAGTGAATTCTGTCAGGTACAAAAGTGAATTCATGTGATAAATAAAAGTATTTGTAATCTCAGTCAATTCAAATATTCTTTCTATTTAGCAAATAACAAACCTGAAAATCAGAAGCATGGGTTTCATCTACATCGGTTCTAGGTATATTCCACTCCCAGTAAATTCCATCCGAGAATGTCATACCCCGGTAAATTCCACCCCTGGGAACAAAGTGGAGGTTAATTTCAAGAAAAATGTTAAAATTATTCATTAGAGAATACATTTTACCAAAAGCAAAGTCATCCTGGTGGGGATTTAGAATTTCTTGTGTTTTTTATATAAAGTTTCTTAAATTAGCATATCTTGCTGCAAATTTATTGCATTTTATAAATTGATTTTACAAAAACAATATTAATGTTATCAAACTAAATTCATCACCTTTGTATAGTATGTTATGCATTGGTACTCGGATGTTACATTCTATATATGAGATGTCTTATAAATAATATTAACTTAATATATAAAAACAATTTTAATTAAATTCATAAATAGTTTCAAATCGAATCAATAAGACTTCGTCAAATTAAATATATAATATCTTCGTGTCCCCTTGTTAAATTCTTTAGAAAGCTTTTACAATCATTGAATTATTTCGAGACAGATAATTCAGAATTAATCAATGAATATTAAATCTGACTCATTAAACTATTTTATTATCTGTGTTATTAATTATAAACTTAAGAGAAAGATTCCTCGTGTGTTTGGAGGAGCTTGTGAAGTTCATTCAGTCAGGTACTGAGGTGGATTCTGTCAGGTACTGAGGTGAAATCTGTCAGGTACTGAGGTGAATTCTGTCAGGTACTGAGGTGAATTCTGTCAGGTACTGAGGTGAATTCTGTCAGGTACTGAGGTGAATTCTGTCAGGTACTGAGGTGAATTCTGTCAGGTACTGAGGTGAATTATGTCAGGTACTGAGGTGAATTCTGTCAGGTACTGAGGTGAATTCTGTCAGGTACTGAGGTGAATTATGTCAGGTACTGAGGTGAATTCTGTCAGGTACTGAGGTGGATTCTGTCAGGTACTGAGGTGAATTTTGTCAGGTACTGAGGTGAATTCTGTCAGGTACTAAGGTGGATTCTGTCAGGTACTGAGGTGAATTCTGTCAGGTACTGAGGTGAATTCTGTCAGGTACTGAGGTGAATTCTGTCAGGTACTGAGGTGAATTCTGTCAGGTACTGAGGTGAATTCTGTCAGGTACTGAGGTGAATTCTGTCAGGTACTGAGGTGAATTCTGTCAGGTACTGAGGTGAATTCTGTCAGGTACTGAGGTGAATTCTGTCAGGTACTGAGGTGAATTCTGTCCTAGCCTTCCATGAACACCCAATGCAGCTGGATTGTCTACAAGTTTCATCCAGTAGTTTTCCGATTGTGAGTCAAACCCTCCATAAATCGGTGTGCTAAAATAATGTCAAATTATTATTATAATTTAATTAATAGAAATATTAATCTGTGGTTTAAAAATAAAATTAACATAATTTCTTTGGGTTATACACAGTTGTATTAGGTATGAAATAATTCTACCTATACTATATCAATAATAGTAATTAAATATTGTACACTATACGTTAGTTTCATTTATAAACCATACTTCATTTTTTAATTTATTTTCACTTACAATTTAAAAGGGATATTCATTCAGCATATAACAAATCTCATTATTGTTTTTTGATTAAGAATTGTTTTTCTGATACACAACTTTCCAAGCAATGATCGAATTGACTACAGCTGCTTTAGTAACGGGAATAACTAGCCCAATTCACGTATTGAATTCACCGATTACATGGGTAGTCGCCTGCTTAGCAACCTGTGTGAAGCATCCAGGATGCGGTGGAATCGTTCAGCATCCTTTGAATGTGAGTTTTCAGTTGTCAAAGTAGGAATTACTCGTGTATTTTTAATCAATCAATATCATATTTCACTAATTGCCTTTGATATAATGAGTTTCAGGAGAAAACAATTTGAAATTTGGTCAGATGTTCCAGTTGACTAATTCTCTTGCTGATACAATTGTATCATATTATAACTATCATTGATATTTAATGTATAATAATAATAAGGTACCATCCGGAAAAAAATTGGAAGAACCCTCAGTGAATTATTTGATATTTTCAATCCATTTCAGGATTTCAAATGTCAGTTCGTGGTTGATGAAAGTGAGGCAGGAGCAGAGTCTGCCTCACCAAATTCTGCATACCGACTCTCCAACTACGGTGGTGAAACTTTCGTAGATCTTGGTTATCTCAACTCAATTGGATGGAAGTAAGTTTTTTTCTTCAATGACCAAAAAGATAAGATAAGGTCCAATCTTATAATCTTAACAAACATCTGTATAGCTTAAAGTAGAGTAGTGGCCAAAATATAAGATTAGGCAAGAACAAGTTATCTAAACCTTATGTTCCATAAAAACAACAGAACACAGATTATTGAAATTTTGCAGGTATTTTTATATAGAGCTTCGTATGAAATTTCAAACCATTTGGATATATTATACTCTATCAATAGTTCCATATTTCACCTCAAATCATAAATTTAGCTCTGGTCAAAAGTTAAGGGTAGCCATCATAAAATTTAAAATATTCCCAGATATTGGCAATTAACTTAATACTTTGTGAATAATTCCTTGCTACAACACTTCTTTTGACACGAAATTCTACTAATTTTATACAATAATAAGGAGTTTTCCATCTTTCATTCATCCCAAAGGAATGTCCACAATTTTTCATCTGTTCCTTGACACCCGTATTTTTCTTCAGTCTGCGAAAAGTTTGGGCGATTAACTACATAACATTAACTACATAACATTAACTACATAACAATCTGTTATTATTTTTACAATCTGTGAGTTGGATGTAATCTCTGGGTTGACTGATTTTATTTCCTCAAACTTTATCCAATGTTTATAACCTTAGTGCTAGATGGTAGCATATTTATACCATTGATAGACGGAGTTCAATTCCTATTTCACATTATAAATCTATACATAATGAATAATGACTCCTTTTATTTGGTAGACTGTGAGGCTTTCGGATTTATAACCTACAGTTTTTTTATTTTTTGACAATGAGATGATCCACATTAAAAGTAGATAATTGTTAATACAGATTTTTTGCTTTTATATACATCATATGATTCTGACCAGTTATCCAAACTTCTTTTCTGCACTCTCAGAGATTCCCAAGACAAATGTGTAGAGGCTGGTGCACGTCTGATTGACTATCCCTCTACCATGAAGGTGAATATCGCAGCTGTCTATTGTAAATAATAATAAATCAGTGAAAACTTCCTAGTTATTGTTACTATCGCAAATTGATAAAGAGTATTTTTCAGAAATGGAAAAGAAGCAACCTAGTTTTTATAACTTTTATTTCTGCTATGCATTCAACAAAGTGAAATAAATGTAAACTATGACATCGTATGTTCTGAAAGTTAGAGAATACTCTTATTTTTATTTCAGATGAGAGCAATGTTGATGATAAGAACTGTGAATTATTTCTTCATGGATCTGACAAAGCAGGCTGACGGTTCGTACCAGAATTCTGCTGGAGTCGTTGCGAATGAGACCCTGTTTACTTGGAGCAGTGGGGAACCAGACCCGGACCAGAGCTGTGTTGGTGCGGGATATGTTGGTACATTAAAGTATTTTGATAATGAATGTGATGCTATCCAATCAAGTGATTATAACATATTTTGTACAGTTTAAGAAGTACATTTACATCTTCTCGCCCATTAATTTGTTCTTTCTTTTTCTCGTACTCAAGTACTATTCAAAGGCACATTAAAATATCATACAAAAAAATCAGTAGTTATTAAGTATACCATGAATTATTCGCCATTTTATTACTTTAGGCGTACTCGAAACTTCGAGAAAATCAGGAATTTAAATAATTAGAAAGTTAAGGGAATAGGCCTTTGCGTACGAGAAATTTTAATTTAAACACTTTGTTATTTTAAAAAAATGAGAGATAAAAGTATGCATATCATAAAATATTCACTATAATCTAACTACATTATAATATAACTACTATAATCTAACTGTAGATGATGATTAAGACACTATACGTTAAAATGATTTTATTTCAATTATCTAGTAGCTAATCACTAATTTATTAAAATATAGTTAAAATGATGATTAAAACTATGATATATGTAGCATCATAGTTATTTATGAATTTTCTTCATTATCGAGTTAATAAATTTAATATTTTATCATAGACTTACAAAGATGATTCTGAAAACTTCACTATCTGATTAATTCAACGTTTTCGATGCAATCTGAGGTAATTTCCAATTTACCGAATAATTACACGTTTTCGATCTAATAAGAAAAAATCTGATGTGGTATATATAACTTTTAATTTAATTCATATTCAGGATACATAAAATTCCTTTTCATGACAACTAGTTGATACAAAATAAATGAATGATTATTATAATTTTTACATTCAAGAAACCAGCAAACAGGTTTACAATTTCGTAGAACAAATTGATATTAAAATTTGAAATTCCATTAATTGTTGATCATTTTTTCGTCATTCTGGGAAATAAAAAGTAAATAACTGAATAATTATTTAAAACATACAGTCTAATAAAAGGTATTTATAAAATGATTTATTACATAGCTTACATATTTTACTAATTACAATCTCTACTAACTGTATCGCTTTAAGATATTCTGTATTTAGTCTGGGTGCACCAGTGCACGTACGACGACAAATACATAAAATATTATTGAAATTAGTTATAGTAGTATCCAGCACTGACTCTTTTCTCTGATAGTACATCATCACAGTGACTCTTTTCTCTGATAGTACATCATCACAGTGACTCTTTTCTCTGATAGTACATCATCACAGTGACTCTTTTTTCTGATAGTAAATCATCACAGTGACTCTTTTCTCTGATAGTACATCATCACAGTGACTCTTTTCTCTGATAGTATATCATCACAGTGACTCTTTTCTCGATAGTACATCATCACAATGACTCTTTTCTCTGATAGTATATCATCACAGTGACTCTTTTCTCTGATAGTACATCATCACAGTGACTCTTTTCTCTGATAGTACATCATCACAGTGACTCTTTTCTCTGATAGTACATCATCACAGTGACTCTTTTCTCTGATAGTACATCATCACAGTGACTCTTTTCTCTGATAGTACATCATCACAGAGACTCTTTTCTCTGATAGTACATCATCACAGTGACTCTTTTCTCTGACAGTACATCATCACAGTGACTCTTTTCTCTGACAGTACATCATCACAGTCACTTCTATCCCTATTATAATGTTATCACAAACATACTCAATATCAATCGTAATTTCTCAGTTAAGTTCCATTAAGTTAGGTTCAGTTCATAGTTAAATTTAACTGCGCTTTATATGGTCATATCAAACAAATTAGGTTCTTATGTTTCACGTATCAGTTCCAGAGATGGTACCTCCCACTATATATTGTATGTCCTATTGTTTACTTATTTAACCTATCTTATTGCCTTTTATTTTGGTGATAATAGGGTTTTGGAGATTAGATTTGCAGTTTCAGAGAATAATATAGAAAACTGTTTATCGAAAAATTACAGATTTAAAGAATTGGCAAAAGCAAAGACATTAGAGACATTTAATATTTTTAATTTTCTTTAATACCAATTCAGTCATGTAAATTATTTTTACATGTATACAGGCATCCCCCGCTTTAGTTACCAAATCACGACTCAGTTTAGTTACCAAACGGTAACTGAAGCGAATATAAGTAACAAGAAATTTATAATTGTCACTCCTTGATTATATACATCATTTTCTATGAGTTATAGAAAGAAAATTTGTTATAGAGTTCTTAAAGTGCTGCGTATATAGCATATTAATAATAACATACAGTCTTTCATTGTTTGTGACTGTGATGAAAAGTTTAAAGTCGTGCATTTATTAAATGTTTTAAAATCCATCCATAGCTTAACTCTCACTCAGTATAGGTGAGTGATTAATAGATACTTAGACTTCTATAATTATTGTGCTACATTTAACAAACTGCAATTTTATGCTCTATGAAATGTTTTTGGTAGTAGGGTAGTAAGTTCCAAGTTATTGGTTGGTTCCACAATTTCGGACACGTCAGAAAAAAAAGATTATAATTATTATTTAACTTCCATTCTAATTGGTGTCATGGATACCAATTGAAACGAAAATTAAATAATTATTATTATATAAAGATTTCAAAGTGATCGAAAATATGGAATTTACCCTGAAATGGGACATGTTGAATTTCTGAACTAACTGCTTCTAATAATCTCTTGATTTTAATTTTGATGTTTTTTTTAGTTACCGTGAAAAAATCACAAAAAATTGTCTCAATTTTCTATGTCTAAGAACGGTTCTTATTTCGAAACATGACTCGAAATAAGTACAACTTTTGTTAAAGTGAGTTGTACTAAAAGCGAGGCCTGCCTGTATAGACAAAAACAATCTACATATAATAAGAAATTATTGCATCGAATCTGTGACGTCAGTTTTCCATCTCGTCATTGCAATATTATATCTTGTACTTTTAAATTATATATTGGAACAAAAGTGGCTAGGGTAGGTTACGAATTATAGGTTGGTTTCACATCTTCGGTCATATAAGAAAAACGATATAATAATTATTATTATATCGTTTTTTCTTTTATGACCGAAGATGTGAAACTGACAGATAATTCGTAACTTATATAAAAAAAAAATCCATCCTGTTTACTAAAGACGCATCCCCCTTCTCCGGCATTTCTCCCCGTGCTTTTATTTTGGTACGTGACTTCATCCTTTCCGGCGGTTGCTTATAATCTGCCACTGACTTCAAAACAGAAAGCCAATCTAAACACCATTTCAAACACCCTTCATTGCTCCGTAACCAATCGGCTAAAATATGGTAATGTGACAGTGTAGCTTTCGAGTTATTGGACGGTTTTA
>CANNZV010005429.1:0-27295 GCA_947561585.1 Caprella mutica
GTCAATGACAACCTAGGTTATGAACCTAGTGCATAGCCTCCTACTTATTACAGTCAATGACAACCTAGGTTAAGAACCTAGTACATAGCCTCCTACTTATTACAGTCAATGACAACCTAGGTTATGAACCTAGTGCATAGCCTCCTACTTATTACAGGTCAATGACAACCTAGGTTATGAACCTAGTACATAGCCTCCTACTTATTACAGTCAATGACAACCTAGGTTATGAACCTAGTACATAGCCTCCTACTTATTACAGTCAATGACAACCTAGGTTATGAACCTAGTACATAGCCTCCTACTTATTACAGTCAATGACAACCTAGGTTATGAACCTAGTGCATAGCCTCCTACTTATTACAGTCAATGACAACCTAGGTTAAGAACCTAGTACATAGCCTCCTACTTATTACAGTCAATGACAACCTAGGTTATGAACCTAGTACATAGCCTCCTACTTATTACAGTCAATGACAACCTAGGTTATGAACCTAGTGCATAGCTTCCTACTTATTACAGTCAATGACAACCTAGGTTATGAACCTAGTACATAGCTTCCTACTTATTACAGTCAATGACAACCTAGGTTATGAACCTAGTACATAGCCTCCTACTTATTACAGTCAATGACAACCTAGGTTATGAACCTAGTACATAGCTTCCTACTTATTACAGTCAATGACAACCTAGGTTATGAACCTAGTACATAGCCTCCTACTTATTACAGTCAATGACAACCTAGGTTATGAACCTAGTACATAGCTTCCTACTTATTACAGTCAATGACAACCTAGGTTATGAACCTAGTACATAGCCTCCTACTTATTACAGTCAATGACAACATAGGTTATGAACCTAGTACATAGCCTCCTACTTATTACAGTCAATGACAACCTAGGTTATGAACCTAGTACATAGCCTCCTACTTAATACAATCATAGCCAATATAATTCGGTCCATTGTGCAATACTATGGTCTTTGTCATTATACCACGGCCTGTGTCTATGTCAATAATCTACCTAGGCTACGAGCCTAGCTAATTTTTCCAATATATTTATTTAACGTGTTCTATCAATGCGCTCACAAAGTGAAGACTTTATATTTAGAAAACTGACTGATGCTAATCATTAATAGCTGATCTAATACCAAAATGAAAGGATTTTTTTTTTATAAATCATTTGGTTCTACATAATGGAAGGCTTCTTGTAGCGAAGTAATGATTGGAGATTTTTTTTAAATAGAGGAGGTGCTGTAACTTGAGATTCCATTCCTTTCATCCAATATCTAAGTGATTCTAAGATTAAAACATAAATGCGAATTAGCTAGCTACAATATTCACCTTTGGGACTTCTGGCTCTTTAGTGTGTATTTATTTATCTTTGCAGAGCAATAAATCCTTTCTTTATATCAGTGGCTAGTATTCTTCTAACAATGATTGAAGAAACCTTTGATTAGTCTTCAAGAAAGTGTATGTTCTTACTTTAGAGGTTTAAAGGATAAACTTCTCGAGTTATATTCTATTATTGATTGGATGCCTTTTGTTGCGGTTTTTGTTCTTACATCGTGTAAATAGGTAACATTAGCATGTTTGTACTCGCTATGAGAGCCAAGTGTTTGCCGTATTTGTAGATAGGACAGTTGTGTTGTTTGCAGGTGTCGTCTCTGCCCCCCAGTGTGCAGCGTAAGGAGAAGCTGAGGAAGAAAATGCAGCTGCTTCTTAAGAGACAGTGTGAGTATTGTTAGTTTGTCAACTTGTAAAGACTTTGTCAGATGGTAATTAGAAAAGTAAATGAGATGCAAGGCTTATATACATTATACCGAGTGGACGAGAAGTCACTTCACCATTTTAAAACTTTATTACGAACAAACTATAAAAGATGAAGCTTATTAGTAAATTGCAAATGAAAGCAAAATATTTAAAGATTTTTATTTTAAAAATTCCTTCAAATATCTTCCTTCATCAATTAGCATATATGAACTCTAGCTGTTTTGTGTGTTTTGCACAACTCTTCTCATTATATCTGGTGAAAAGTGGATTATTTCTTAGAATTTAGAAATATTTCGTTTTAGTTCATCAAGCGTGTTCAGATTATTTACGAATACCTTTTCGATTGAATATCCCCAAAGGAAAAATTCTAGAGAAATTATATACCGTTATTGAGGCCGCCAAGAAAAGTTGACAAAGCGTAATTTTGTTGGCCTGGCCGCCTGGGTAATGTATATGCTGCTTTAAAAGTTTCCTGTTATCAACTGAATTTTGTAAGGATATAATTTTAGATCCTGCTTTAATATGCACTTGAGTGACTGCAAGACAATCGCAATTGAGTACTACTCTTTTCGTGAATGTCTAGTTGTCTTCTGTAACACTAAGATTTACACACTGATTAACTTCTTCAGTGCGAGATGACTTTGTCAGCACATGATGCTGTTCGTCTGAATTTTTCAACCAAGGCAAGAATGCAGGGCAGGTCTTAGATTAACTCCTAAAACATCTTACTCAACAACTGATCCATTTAGCTGATAATAATAGTCAACAATTTTGTGGCACTTTTTTCCATATTGAATTAAGTAGCTATTCTTCTTTCATTTGCTGTTTACTAAAGATTTGTATCTTTTTTAGTTTGAGCGTAATATAATTTCAAAATGGTAGTGACACTTGGCCCACCCAGTAGTTTATTATAGCTAGTTTATTAGCCTTGCTTTGATGTGCTCATGAACCTACTGCAGATAAAGCTGACAAAGCGCAAGAGAAAGAACGGATAGAGAAGCAAGAACAGGAGAGGATGGACAGGGAAGAAGAACTGAGAGAAATGGCGATAAGGATGAGGCGGCGGTGAGGAAATTTCCTATTTTCACCTTTAAATTCCTCTTTACTTCAGTTCAATTGAATATTTTTGGCATGCAAAACTATTGGATGAATTAGTTTATCATGTTGGAGGTCCGTGGTTGGAAACTTACAGAAAATAAATCTAAAATCTTCACTCTTCAGTCGACTTTTAAACTTTAGTAAATTTTGTTATACAATCAGCTCTTCAATTTTTTTGTGGAGAAATTCTTTGCTTATTACTTACCTTGCAAGAAACACAAATTTTTAGCAACCATTAGCTAGCTACCATGTTGATAACAAATAAGCAGGTTATTTTAGAATGTAGCAGCAGTAATGATTAATATCGGTTAACTTATCCATATTAAAAAACTGTACTGTATAGTAGCTATGAGATTTTCTTGACAAGAAACAAGGTTGTGACAATTTTTTGTTACCTGTTTTATGCTCTTGACCTTCATCATTTCAATACTAATTTTAGGGAGCCCTCAAGATAGTGCCTTTTTGCTCTATTTTGAAGCTGTAGCTGTTGTAATTTGAATTATAGTCTATTTTTCATGTTTACCGTGTTTATCATTTATATAACACTACTTGCAGTTTTAGAGGAGAGAGCTAAACCTAAACGACGTGGTATTAAATTTTGTGTTAAGTAGGCTCATATGCTTCATTCACTATCACCTCTTTATTCTCCTTTTTCATCCGTGATTGCAGCCACCGGTGGTAGTGTCCCTTTTCGTCACATTCCTCTGTGAGAGATTGCATTTACAAAATAACTGAGGGTTGGTGACTTTGTTCATGAAGCCACTTTCTGACTGCTTCTTCGAATCCATTGTATCGAATTTCCTTGTGTCGTCAGAAATGTGGTCTTTGGTTCTGAAGCAGATGATAAATCCCTCTTTAAATATTTTCTTATTTCTAGGGAGCGTGAGAGGAGGCACAAGGAGAGGTCCTCTTCTTCTCGTTCATCCAGCAGGAGTGACTCTTCCTCACCAGTGAGAAAAAGGAGATCTTCTCCCTGCACGAGTGATGAGGAAGATAGGGTGAGTGATGAGAACTATCCCATTGTTTTATATACTCTCACAACAGCTCAGAAGACCTCACTTTTTTCTTTGAATTGTAACTAGCTATGTTATTTTCCATGTCTATCAGTAGGTTGTCATAAATTTCTTCTATCTGAATGCAGTGAATAGCTAGTCAGCTAATAAATTAATTAGAATCTGTTGTGTTTCTCAGATACGTGAGCCTAAGCGAACTTCCAGAAGAAGTAAAAGCCCGTCTAGAAGGTAAGACCTGATAAGTACAGATAGGTACTGTCTCTACCACATATGTTTCTATAAATACAGTTCTGCATGAAAAATGGTTTTCAGGTAGACTCTTCTTTGATTGGTCGGCAAGGAAGAGGAGCCAACAGGAGGTGGAGCACTGAAACATTATTGCCCCGCCCTCTGTTGGCTCCTCTTTGCATATTGTTATGAGTTGAATTAAATTTGCACTTCTTGTGGTCAATCTCCATAGCCATTCAATGAGTTAACCTCAAAAACATTATCCTGATAAACTTGTCCACAAGGAAGAATATTTTTAATACTATAGCTAGCTACTCCTTATAATTTCTAAACATGGAGGTGCCACCCGGATGGATACGTCGCCACTCTCTAGATATTATTTATGCATTTGAATATTAATATGTAGCTATCGACTGAAAATAGATATATTTCTTTTTACAGTCTTGAAGAATTAGTTCAACAATTCTTTTTAATTATTAATTGAGCTGGTAACTAATACTCTTGTAATGTTTTTATCTTCAGTAAATTATTATTTTAAAGTCTTCAGACATTGTTCCCCCCCCCCCCCCCCCCTACAGACCAGGTCTTCTGCCATCACCTAACATGCCCCCCAGACTCATGGACTCACGCATAGACCTCTCGCAGCCCCCTCCGCCTTTGCCTGACTACAATTACCGGGGGTGGAGTGGGGGCAATGGGGATGGCAGGCCCCCATTGTGCCCCACTCCCCCCGGGGAGGAGAGGTCCTCGTGTCGGGGCAGCAGACCGATGCACAGCCACCCACCCCCTCTGCTGCCAGAGAAGGAGATGGACAGGGTGCTGTACGGTGGTAGAGAGAGGTGAGAGCCAAGCATTTAGAGAAAAGTCCTTATTAGACATCACTAAGCCAGATGTTTGCGGTTACTAAGACCGATAGTTCGAATTATTGGGAGATATCGAAATATCCAACCTAGTCTCGACTTCGTAGTTGAGACAGTCTGTCTGTCCGAAGCCATAGAAAACATCCCTGTATCAGGATTGCGGGACACTTTCACGGGTACAAATTAGCCCAGAAGTCCATGTAGTCAAATTATGTCACAACTCAGAGGTAGAAAATATATTCTATTAAGTTTTGACTTTTGAGAGTAAAATAATTGTTCTGTTTAATTATTGTACGTGTTCATATTGTGTACTTGCATGTAAATATAGTCAATTCTAAACCAGGGTGGTTTGGTTTAAACCAAGCTAAAAAAAACCATGGCTTATTTGGTTTTTATAGTTTATTTTTTTTATCCTTTGAAGCTCTAGAATCATTTTAATTTATTAGAAATCATGAATATTATATTTATATCATTTAAAATAGTTTTATTAAATCATTTAGATATATAAATATATTATGTAGCTATATAAAAATATAATTAGTTAATCTTAGTAAGTTAGTAGTGTAATTTTTTGATGGGAGACATTACAATTCAAAAGCAAAGGAAAATAGAAATGTGGACAGGGTTTTCTCCTCACCATATTGTATTATCATTTTATAAAGATATTTTACATAGTGATTTAGTGAATATTAAAATATAGTCTTGAGTCACACTGTGATATTCATTAGCTAATATGTAATTTATCAAAATTTGAATGATGTTTTGTAATGTTAATCAGGTATAGTGATCAGTTATAAACTAATAAGTATCTATATGCACTTCTATTAAATATACAGATTGACTCAGGAAAGCGTTCCTCTTTTTCCTGCTTAATGAGCTTGTACCTACTAGCTTTTCTCGCTTTTCCATTCGTTTTTAATCTTTATTTCATTCGAGAACAAAATAAAAAACTTACTTGAACGCACAGTATAGGCGTACAAACACACGTACATACCTGGCCGCACATACGCACGCACTAGCTGCGACTGTATATAAGGCGGCGAGTCACACAGAGTAACTTCATATTTCGAGCGACACCTCAATTAAGGGTTATCGTCTTCGGGGAGGAGGAGGCCCCAGTAGGTACAAGCTCATTAAGCAGGAAAAAGAGGAACGCTTTCCTGCGTCAATCTGTATCTTTTTCCCACTTAATTTCGCTTGTACCTACTAGCTTTCATACCACCATGCCCTTAGGTATAAAAGGTGGAGGGAAGACGATATGAAATAAAGTTGAAAACTAAATATTACATATTTATAAAGGTGAATAAAAGAATAGTATAACTATTCAAATAATATTGAAACACTTTAAGCATTGTACTGTAATGCTACAAACCAAAAAACTTTTTAATGAAGCTATCTATAGCTACTGAAATAAATGCCATTTATTCATACAGAAATAATAATGATACTAGAAACACAAATTCTAGGCTTTACAACATAACATCAACATGAGAAAATCATATAGCTAATAATTAAGACTTTTGTCCAATAACTACTGATCTGCCCGCCACACATGATAGATTCGGGGCTTCTGTTGTCACAAGATATTTGTTAATGAAAACATTCGGAGATTTCCAAAAACCATTTTTAACTATATGGTCTAAAGGAACCCCTGTAGTCCAAGCTGTACTGAAACTTATTTTCCGAACATCATGACCTTTGGCTTTTAAGGAGGAATCTGACAGCCTAATAGCAACTTTCAACCAGTAAGAAAGGCGCCCTGCAGTCAAAGGCTTTCCGGTTGAAGGATGAAGAAAAATGTGTCCATTGTGAGACAGCTCTGAAGTCTTCTTCAAGTACTCGACCATAACAGCTCTGGGACATAGTGGATGAAGTGGTCCGAGAGCAGGAAACACAATTGGAGGTGGTGATCTGCCGAGCTCTTGGTTCTTGAAGAGGAAATTATGCCTTACAGGGATCTCCACTTTGTCATCAGAGATAATTACCCCAATCCTAGATGCCGAAGCTAGCTCGGAAACTCTATTTCCAGTAGCCAAAGCAATCAGAAAAAGGCTTTTCAAGAATAGATCTCTAGAACCTGCAGACTTGTTCTTGAAACGAGGAGCAGAAAAAGTCTCCAAGACGTGATTTAGACTCCACTGAGGAATGATCTTATTTCTTGGCGGTTTTGCAATGAATTGAGATCTTGTTAACAATCTAAAGTGTTCACTGTTCAAGTTTATTTTAAAAGCTAAACGTATTGGTAATGAAAGTGAATTACGATAACCAAGAATAGTTTTGGGAGATAATTTCTTTTCTCTTTGTAGATAAATGAGAAACTCTAACAAGTGTCTCTTCCTCAATACTGTTACTGTATTCGGTAGCCAATATTGAAAGCACTTCCATGCTGACTCAGCCTGTCTAATAGTGGATGGTCTGTGAGCTTTACACAACATCGAAGCAGCAGAACGTCCGTACAAATTTTTCCACATGTGCGCTAAAAACTGAATGCGACCCATTTTTCTAAGCTTCCTGAGTCTGATTGTATTAACTCTCCTTGCACCCATTGCACTAATGGGGATTTGATGTGTAGATGGTCTATGCTCCGTTGTAAAATTGTTGAGAACCACGGAGCTGCAGGATTCCAAGGAACTATTATCACTCCGTGGAATTTGTACACGTGGAGTTTTGTCATCAATTGAGGAAGGAAGTTTTTGGGAGGAAAGAGATAAATCTGTTTCCATCTGTTCCAATCCACTGTTAGGACGTTTGTCCCTTCCGCTTTTGGATGAAAAAATGGGGCTATGAACCTGGGAAGTTGGGAATTCAGTGGAGTAGCCATCATGTCTATTTCCAATGGACCGTGCCAGGACAGTATTTTCTGAAATAGATGTTTTGGAAGTTGCCATTCCGTGGCTATCGGAGTATCCCTGCTTAGAGAATCTGCCATCACATTCATGTGACTTGGAATCCTCTTTGCTGTTAAGAATATTTTCCTCTGAAAACATTCTTCGGTTAGAATTTTCACTTCTGAGAGAACACTCTGAGAACGAGACCCTCCTTTGCTGATTGCGAATCTCGCTGTCTCGTTGTCTATCTGTAGTTGAATATGAAGATTCGTCAGAAGAAACGAGCGTATAGCATATAGAACTGCACGAATTTCTAATAGATTTATGTGCATTAATCTCTCTTCTTGACTCCACTTCCCCTGGGCAGTACTGTTGTTTTCCAGTACTGCTCCCCATCCTACTAACGAGCTGTCTGTCCACAGAATGATTTCTGGGAAAGGGGGGCAGAAAAACACAGGCTTTTGCATCAAGTTTATCCGAGTCCAAGGTTTTAATGCAGTATTTAGTTGGACTGGTAACACTTTCAGTAGATCTCTTTCTTTCGATGAAGAAATCAATTGAGGTTTGGCTAATGGGTAGAATAGGCACCTCAAATTTCTGTGTATTTGACAAGCAAATGCTATTAGTCCGATGAAAGCTTCCCAACGTCTGCGTGTTGTTCGATTCAGAGTCTGAAGAGCTGTTGCTTCCGTGACAATTCGTTGGCGTCGTTCCAGAGGAATATTCCATTCTCCTGAATGGCCATTCCACTCTATCCCCAGCCAGGTGAGATTCTTGGTTGGTATCAATTCTGATTTTTTGTAATTCAGACAAAATCCCACGTTGGTCAAGGTCTCTATAGTACGGGTGGTGCTGATCATTGTCTTTTGACGAGTGTTGTCCCAAATGATCAAGTCGTCTATATATGCAACTACTTGTATTCCCTCCTGATGCAAAAGAGAAAGAGGCCATCTTAGGATAGTAGTGAACAAATGTGGACCGACATTCAGCCCGAAAGGGAGTGCTTGGAAGAAGTATAGCTGACCGTTGCAACTGAAAGCAAGGTACTTTTGTAGATTTTTCCTGATCGGTACATGTAAGTAGGCATCGCTGATGTCTAGAGTAGTTAACCACACCGGAGGTTGGAGTACTTTCTTTACGGTGGAATGGTTTGTCATTTTGAACTTTTGAGCAAAAATATGTTGATTCAATAAATTGAGATCTATTATCAGTCTGTCTCCGCCTGAATTCTTTGGTACAAGAAATATTCGAGACTGGAAGCAAAGTTGATCTACGACTGGAATGATAGCATTTTTCTTTAATAGATTTGAAACCGCAGTTTGAATTTTTTGTGATGTCATTGAGTGAATTGGCAAGTGAAGAGCAGGAGGTTTGTTTATCCATTTCCAATGGAAACCCCTTTTTATTGTAGTGTGAACAGAATTTGATGATCCTATCCACTTCTCTGCAAATCCTCTGAGCCTTGCTCCTGGCTTGGCGTCAATAATTTGAGGTATACCTCTGCTTACTTTTGGCTGTAGTTGCGGTGTTTCTAGCAGATGATTTACGAAATGGCTGTCTATCAATTGACCCTACAGGGAATCGCTTAGAATGTTCACCACCGGTTCTACGATCAAAGGTAGTTTTGTGATCGATGTTATTTTTATGTGGTTCGTATCTATTGAAATTATAAGAAACACGGTTTTTCTTCCTTACTGTTGAATCAGCAAAAGTTGAGGTTCTTTTATAACCACCTCGATTACCCGTGGATGTTCCAGGTTTTGAAAGGTTATCATAGGCAGGTTTATATGTTGTATGATATGCCTTAGTGGCAAGTTCATCTGCAGATATCATGGATTGCTCAGGAAAAACAGAGGAGCAAAGAAGAGAAGACTCTTGGAGAGTTTTCCTCAGTTCTAATGGTTGCAAATTACCCAGAATCTTTTTTCTGATATCCATCCTAGACTTGAATGCCTCAGAGAGTAGCATTGAAGTTAGGTGCTTTGCTATTTCTTCAATCAATTGTAGAAGGGAACATACCTGTAGCGTTTTCTTATCTCGATCATGAATTGAATGGTTAGCAGAGAGATTAACAATCTCTGCCAGTGCAATTCGAGTTGTTGAAATGGTTTCAAGAATTGTAAAGGCTTTCAAGGCTTTTTGTCTACATATGAGATCACCATTAGAATCGTTGGAATTGAATGAGCCAAGACCAGTTGAGAGCGTCATTCCACGTTTTATATCTTTGGAAACCACTGCTGGTGCCTGAAGATACTGCAGGAGGTTAGAATTCTCTCCATTAAGTTTCAGTGCGGGACCTTTGTCCTTAAATTGTTCGCCTTTCGACAATTTATCTGCTAATGCTTGGAAGTCATTATTGAACTGCTCACAGATGAATGAAGGGGAAGAATCGGTACCAGGTTGCCATTTAGTTAGCTCTTTGATATGTTTATCGAACAAAGGCTGTGCATTTTTAAACAAGGAGGACCAGTTTATTGAACTTGATCTATGGTTCAGATCTGATGAACTTGCATTAATCAAAGTTTGGAAATTTTCTGAAGGAGTGATCCCTCTCTGCACAGAAAAAGACCATGGTCTGTTATTACAATCAATAAGTTTTATTTCATATGGTCTAATAACTATGTTGTTATACACCACAATATATGCATTATTTTCTTCGAAGAAAATCTTTGCATCATCTGTAGCAAAATACACAATTGAAGAAGTGTCTTCATTTTGAGTTTTAATCACAGATTCATTTTCTGATTCAGCACTGAAATCAGTTTCTTCAGATTCTTGACCGGATTCAAAATCTGTATCCGGTGGTCTTTCGCATACTGGTGCTCTTGATTGTGGTTGCGACTGGAGGGAGCATTGAAGTGCAATCATCTCTTTCATAGAATTGGCCAGATTCTCTATTCCCTTGATGATGAGATGATTATCTGAAGAAGAGTTTGGCTGTCGTTCCTTAACCTCTGCTGTCTGGTTAGACGATAATGAATTCAAAGGGGAATTTAATTCAAATTCCACAGGCATCCCTTCGATGTTAACAGCTGAAGAGCTAGACTGTTTAATATCAGATCTGTCATACTGATGTCTAGGGATGAGAGCAGCAAATTTGGTTTCAGTAGCCTCAGAGATCTACCAAAAGAAAATTTAAATATAAGCATATAGATATATATTCCTTATATTGCAATTAATTGCATTTTATGAATAATCATAATTACAATGAACACAAGTAAAGAGGTCAAGTTTTCTTACCCAAAATGAGTAACCCTCCTCCTTGGTACAGAATTTGTTATTGACTCTGACGGTTCTCATTTTTGAGAACCAAGTCTTAAATTTTGCAATGGCCGCAAATGAGAGTGAAGAGTCTTCAGACTCAACATCTTTCAGTAGTTCCACACATATATGACATATGGTAGGATCGTAATTATAGTTCTTGAAACATATTGCGTGTTTTACGCATTTATGCTCAAAAGGAACACAGGATACACAAGTATCCGACATTATAGTTGATAAATGATTTAATCTGCAACAGAAGAAAACTAAGTGAAGTTGAAGAGCTACAGCATAAAGCTGCCGAAGATAAAATGGTACAAGCATAAAAATTAAGGTAGCTAGGCATTTACGATAGTTTTACGAAAACTAGAGCGTAATTATACAGATTGACGCAGGAAAGCGTTCCTCTTTTTCCTGCTTAATGAGCTTGTACCTACTAGCTTTTCTCGCTTTTCCATTCGTTTTTAATCTTTATTTCATTCGAGAACAAAATAAAAAACTTACTTGAACGCACAGTATAGGCGTACAAACACACGTACATACCTGGCCGCACATACGCACGCACTAGCTGCGACTGTATATAAGGCGGCGAGTCACACAGAGTAACTTCATATTTCGAGCGACACCTCAATTAAGGGTTATCGTCTTCGGGGAGGAGGAGGCCCCAGTAGGTACAAGCTCATTAAGCAGGAAAAAGAGGAACGCTTTCCTGCGTCAATCTGTATCTTTTTCCCACTTAATTTCGCTTGTACCTACTAGCTTTCATACCACCATGCCCTTAGGTATAAAGGTGGAGGGAAGACGATATGAAATAAAGTTGAAAACTAAATATTACATATTTATAAAGGTGAATAAAAGAATAGTATAACTATTCAAATAATATTGAAACACTTTAAGCATTGTACTGTAATGCTACAAACCAAAAAACTTTTTAATGAAGCTATCTATAGCTACTGAAAAAAATGCCATTAATTCATACAGAAATAATAATGATACTAGAAACACAAATTCTAGGCTTTACAACATAACATCAACATGAGAAAATCATATAGCTAATAATTAAGACTTTTGTCCAATAACTACTGATCTGCCCGCCACACATGATAGATTCGGGGCTTCTGTTGTCACAAGATATTTGTTAATGAAAACATTCGGAGATTTCCAAAAACCATTTTTAACTATATGGTCTAAAGGAACCCCTGTAGTCCAAGCTGTACTGAAACTTATTTTCCGAACATCATGACCTTTGGCTTTTAAGGAGGAATCTGACAGCCTAATAGCAACTGTCAACCAGTAAGAAAGGCGCCCTGCAGTCAAAGGCTTTCCGGTTGAAGGATGAAGAAAAATGTGTCCATTGTGAGACAGCTCTGAAGTCTTCTTCAAGTACTCGACCATAACAGCTCTGGGACATAGTGGATGAAGTGGTCCGAGAGCAGGAAACACAATTGGAGGTGGTGATCTGCCGAGCTCTTGGTTCTTGAAGAGGAAATTATGCCTTACAGGGATCTCCACTTTTTCATCAGAGATAATTACCCCAATCCTAGATGCCGAAGCTAGCTCGGAAACTCTATTTCCAGTAGCCAAAGCAATCAGAAAAAGGCTTTTCAAGAATAGATCTCTAGAACCTGCAGACTTGTTCTTGAAACGAGGAGCAGAAAAAGTCTCCAAGACGTGATTTAGACTCCACTGAGGAATGATCTTATTTCTTGGCGGTTTTGCAATGAATTGAGATCTTGTTAACAATCTAAAGTGTTCACTGTTCAAGTTTATTTTAAAAGCTAAACGTATTGGTAATGAAAGTGAATTACGATAACCAAGAATAGTTTTGGGAGATAATTTCTTTTCTCTTTGTAGATAAATGAGAAACTCTAACAAGTGTCTCTTCCTCAATACTGTTACTGTATTCGGTAGCCAATATTGAAAGCACTTCCATGCTGACTCAGCCTGTCTAATAGTGGATGGTCTGTGAGCTTTACACAACATCGAAGCAGCAGAACGTCCGTACAAATTTTTCCACATGTGCGCTAAAAACTGAATGCGACCCATTTTTCTAAGCTTCCTGAGTCTGATTGTATTAACTCTCCTTGCACCCATTGCACTAATGGGGATTTGATGTGTAGATGGTCTATGCTCCGTTGTAAAATTGTTGAGAACCACGGAGCTGCAGGATTCCAAGGAACTATTATCACTCCGTGGAATTTGTACACGTGGAGTTTTGTCATCAATTGAGGAAGGAAGTTTTTGGGAGGAAAGAGATAAATCTGTTTCCATCTGTTCCAATCCACTGTTAGGACGTTTGTCCCTTCCGCTTTTGGATGAAAGAATGGGGCTATGAACCTGGGAAGTTGGGAATTCAGTGGAGTAGCCATCATGTCTATTTCCAATGGACCGTGCCAAGACAGTATTTTCTGAAATAGATGTTTTGGAAGTTGCCATTCCGTGGCTATCGGAGTATCCCTGCTTAGAGAATCTGCCATCACATTCATGTGACTTGGAATCCTCTTTGCTGTTAAGAATATTTTCCTCTGAAAACATTCTTCGGTTAGAATTTTCACTTCTGAGAGAACACTCTGAGAACGAGACCCTCCTTTGCTGATTGCGAATCTCGCTGTCTCGTTGTCTATCTGTAGTTGAATATGAAGATTCGTCAGAAGAAACGAGCGTATAGCATATAGAACTGCACGAATTTCTAATAGATTTATGTGCATTAATCTCTCTTCTTGACTCCACTTCCCCTGGGCAGTACTGTTGTTTTCCAGTACTGCTCCCCATCCTACTAACGAGCTGTCTGTCCACAGAATGATTTCTGGGAAAGGGGGGCAGAAAAACACAGGCTTTTGCATCAAGTTTATCCGAGTCCAAGGTTTTAATGCAGTATTTAGTTGGACTGGTAACACTTTCAGTAGATCTCTTTCTTTCGATGAAGAAATCAATTGAGGTTTGGCTAATGGGTAGAATAGGCACCTCAAATTTCTGTGTATTTGACAAGCAAATGCTATTAGTCCGATGAAAGCTTCCCAACGTCTGCGTGTTGTTCGATTCAGAGTCTGAAGAGCTGTTGCTTCCGTGACAATTCGTTGGCGTCGTTCCAGAGGAATATTCCATTCTCCTGAATGGCCATTCCACTCTATCCCCAGCCAGGTGAGATTCTTGGTTGGTATCAATTCTGATTTTTTGTAATTCAGACAAAATCCCACGTTGGTCAAGGTCTCTATAGTACGGGTGGTGCTGATCATTGTCTTTTGACGAGTGTTGTCCCAAATGATCAAGTCGTCTATATATGCAACTACTTGTATTCCCTCCTGATGCAAAAGAGAAAGAGGCCATCTTAGGATAGTAGTGAACAAATGTGGACCGACATTCAGCCCGAAAGGGAGTGCTTGGAAGAAGTATAGCTGACCGTTGCAACTGAAAGCAAGGTACTTTTGTAGATTTTCCCTGATCGGTACATGTAAGTAGGCATCGCTGATGTCTAGAGTAGTTAACCACACCGGAGGTTGGAGTACTCTCTTTACGGTGGAATGGTTTGTCATTTTGAACTTTTGAGCAAAAATATGTTGATTCAATAAATTGAGATCTATTATCAGTCTGTCTCCGCCTGAATTCTTTGGTACAAGAAATATTCGAGACTGGAAGCAAAGTTGATCTACGACTGGAATGATAGCATTTTTCTTTAATAGATTTGAAACCGCAGTTTGAATTTTTTGTGATGTCATTGAGTGAATTGGCAAGTGAAGAGCAGGAGGTTTGTTTATCCATTTCCAATGGAAACCCCTTTTTATTGTAGTGTGAACAGAATTTGATGATCCTATCCACTTCTCTGCAAATCCTCTGAGCCTTGCTCCTGGCTTGGCGTCAATAATTTGAGGTATGTCTCTGCTTACTTTTGGCTGTAGTTGCGGTGTTTCTAGCAGATGATTTACGAAATGGCTGTCTATCAATTGACCCTACAGGGAATCGCTTAGAATGTTCACCACCGGTTCTACGATCAAAGGTAGTTTTGTGATCGATGTTATTTTTATGTGGTTCGTATCTATTGAAATTATAAGAAACACGGTTTTTCTTCCTTACTGTTGAATCAGCAAAAGTTGAGGTTCTTTTATAACCACCTCGATTACCCGTGGATGTTCCAGGTTTTGAAAGGTTATCATAGGCAGGTTTATATGTTGTATGATATGCCTTAGTGGCAAGTTCATCTGCAGATATCATGGATTGCTCAGGAAAAACAGAGGAGCAAAGAAGAGAAGACTCTTGGAGAGTTTTCCTCAGTTCTAATGGTTGCAAATTACCCAGAATCTTTTTTCTGATATCCATCCTAGACTTGAATGCCTCAGAGAGTAGCATTGAAGTTAGGTGCTTTGCTATTTCTTCAATCAATTGTAGAAGGGAACATACCTGTAGCGTTTTCTTATCTCGATCATGAATTGAATGGTTAGCAGAGAGATTAACAATCTCTGCCAGTGCAATTCGAGTTGTTGAAATGGTTTCAAGAATTGTAAAGGCTTTCAAGGCTTTTTGTCTACATTGGAGATCACCATTAGAATCGTTGGAATTGAATGAGCCAAGACCAGTTGAGAGCGTCATTCCACGTTTTATATCTTTGGAAACCACTGCTGGTGCCTGAAGATACTGCAGGAGGTTAGAATTCTCTCCATTAAGTTTCAGTGCGGGACCTTTGTCCTTAAATTGTTCGCCTTTCGACAATTTATCTGCTAATGCTTGGAAGTCATTATTGAACTTCTCACAGATGAATGAAGGGGAAGAATCGGTACCAGGTTGCCATTTAGTTAGCTCTTTGATATGTTTATCGAACAAAGGCTGTGCATTTTTAAACAAGGAGGACCAGTTTATTGAACTTGATCTATGGTTCAGATCTGATGAACTTGCATTAATCAAAGTTTGGAAATTTTCTGAAGGAGTGATCCCTCTCTGCACAGAAAAAGACCATGGTCTGTTATTACAATCAATAAGTTTTATTTCATATGGTCTAATAACTATGTTGTTATACACCACAATATATGCATTATTTTCTTCGAAGAAAATCTTTGCATCATCTGGAGCAAAATACACAATTGAAGAAGTGTCTTCATTTTGAGTTTTAATCACAGATTCATTTTCTGATTCAGCACTGAAATCAGTTTCTTCAGATTCTTGACCGGATTCAAAATCTGTATCCGGTGGTCTTTCGCATACTGGTGCTCTTGATTGTGGTTGCGACTGGAGGGAGCATTGAAGTGCAATCATCTCTTTCATAGAATTGGCCAGATTCTCTATTCCTTTGATGATGAGATGATTATCTGAAGAAGAGTTTGGCTGTCGTTCCTTAACCTCTGATGTCTGGTTAGACGATAATGAATTCAAAGGGGAATTTAATTCAAATTCCACAGGCATCCCTTCGATGTTAACAGCTGAAGAGCTAGACTGTTTAATATCAGATCTGTCATACTGATGTCTAGGGATGAGAGCAGCAAATTTGGTTTCAGTAGCCTCAGAGATCTACCAAAAGAAAATTTAAATATAAGCATATAGATATATATTCCTTATATTGCAATTAATTGCATTTTATGAATAATCATAATTACAATGAACACAAGTAAAGAGGTCAAGTTTTCTTACCCAAAATGAGTAACCCTCCTCCTTGGTACAGAATTTGTTATTGACTCTGACGGTTCTCATTTTTGAGAACCAAGTCTTAAATTTTGCAATGGCCGCAAATGAGAGTGAAGAGTCTTCAGACTCAACATCTTTCAGTAGTTCCACACATATATGACATATGGTAGGATCGTAATTATAGTTCTTGAAACATATTGCGTGTTTTACGCATTTATGCTCAAAAGGAACACAGGATACACAAGTATCCGACATTATAGTTGATAAATGATTTAATCTGCAACAGAAGAAAACTAAGTGAAGTTGAAGAGCTACAGCATAAAGCTGCCGAAGATAAAATGGTACAAGCATAAAAATTAAGGTAGCTAGGCATTTACGATAGTTTTACGAAAACTAGAGCGTAATTAATGCTCTATCATAAAGTACTAGCAATACTTTAGGAAACGCATGGTGTGATTTACTCTTAAGATCGTAAAACTGCTTCCTAATGATTTCGTAAAACGTCTCAAAAGATCGTAAAACTACTTCTAAGGAATTCGTAAAAAGTCTTAAAAGGATCGTAATTACGTCGTAAGATGATCATAAAACATCTTAAAAGTTCCAAGCGAAGAGTTACGGAGAGCAGACACACCACACGTGTTACCTCTAGTAGAGCGAGAACAATATATGAAGTTACTCTGTGTGACTCGCCGCCTTATATACAGTCGCAGCTAGTGCGTGCGTATGTGCGGCCAGGTATGTACGTGTGTTTGTACGCCTATACTGTGCGTTCAAGTAAGTTTTTTATTTTGTTCTCGAATGAAATAAAGATTAAAAACGAATGGAAAAGCGAGAAAAGCTAGTAGGTACAAGCGAAATTAAGTGGGAAAAAGAATGCCCTATCATAAAGTACTAGCAATACTTTAGGAAACGCATGGTGTGATTTACTCTTAAGATCGTAAAACTGCTTCCTAATGATTTCGTAAAACGTCTCAAAAGATCGTAAAACTACTTCTAAGGAATTCGTAAAAAGTCTTAAAAGGATCGTAAAACTACTTCTGAGGAATTCGTAAAACGTCTTAAAAAGATCGTAATTACGTCGTAAGATGATCATAAAACATCTTAAAAGTTCCAAGCGAAGAGTTACGGAGAGCAGACACACCACACTTGTTACCTCTAGTAGAGCGAGAACAATATGAAGTTACTCTGTGTGACTCGCCGCCTTATATACAGTCGCAGCTAGTGCGTGCGTATGTGCGGCCAGGTATGTACGTGTGTTTGTACGCCTATACTGTGCGTTCAAGTAAGTTTTTTATTTTGTTCTCGAATGAAATAAAGATTAAAAACGAATGGAAAAGCGAGAAAAGCTAGTAGGTACAAGCGAAATTAAGTGGGAAAAAGAATTACATATAAAAACCAAATAAACCATGGTTTATTTTTATTTTTTTTTTTTTTAAACATTATTTCCTCTAAACCCATCATACTAATTGAATTCTCTTTGCATTAATAAGAGAAATTTGAAAAATAAATATTTTTAATTATTTTAATTGTTAGAAATAAGAATTTTGTGTGAACTTGTTTTTCTCTTTGCTGGTACTTACTGAAACTATTTAAAGTTGGCTCTGTTCATTCAATAATCAACTTCTAATTAATTTCTAATGGTAGGTAGCTTGATTAGCTACATAATTTTCATTAACTGCGTACCTTACTGTACATGTGACAAATTTGTCTTGCAGCTCTTAGGGGTGTATCTATCACCTGAGGTGCTGTGTCTTGTTTGGTAGGTTTCTACTGGATGAAAAGTGTTCCTATTTCATTCTGATGTTTGTTTTTGTTTCCTCAGAGATCACAGAGACAGAAGAGGCGAGAGAAGAGAAGACTACAGAGGGAGACACGAGGGAAATGGGGACAGGTGAGAAAAATGGGGACAGTGCGTGAGAAAAATGGGGACAGTGCGTGAGAAAAATGGGGACAGTGCGTGAGAAAAATGGGGACAGTGCGTGAGAAAAATGGGGACAGTGCGTGAGAAAAATGGGGACAGTGCGTGAGAAAAATGGGGACAGTGCGTGAGAAAAATGGGGACAGTGCGCGAGAAAAATGGGGACAGTGCGTGAGAAAAATGGGGACAGTGCGTGAGAAAAATGGGGACAGTGCGTGAGAAAAATGGGGACAGTGCGTGAGAAAAATGGGGACAGTGCGTGAGAAAAATGGGGACAGTGCGTGAGAAAAATGGGGACAGTGCGTGAGAAAAATGGGGACAGTGCGTGAGAAAAATGGGGACAGTGCGTGAGGGAAATGGGGACAGTGCGTGAGGGAAATGGGGACAGTGCGTGAGGGAAATGGGGACAGTGCGTGAGGGAAATGGGGACAGTGCGTGAGGGAAATGGGGACAGGTGAGAAAAATAGGGACAGTGAGTGAGGGAAATGGGGACAGGTGAGAAAAATGGGGACAGTGAGTGAGGGAAATGGGGACAGGTGAGAAAAATGGGGACAGTGAGTGAGGGAAATGGGGACAGTGAGTGAGGGAAATGGGGACAGTGCGTGAGGGAAATGGGGACAGTGCGTGAGGGAAATGGGGACTGGTGAGAAAAAGGGAAATGGGGACAGTGAGTGAGAAAAATGGGGACAGTGAGTGAGGGAAATGGGGACAGTGAGTGAGGGAAATGGGGACAGTGAGTGAGGGAAATGGGGACAGTGAGTGAGGGAAATGGGGACAGTGAGTGAGGGAAATGGGGACAGTGCGTGAGGGAAATGGGGACAGTGCGTGAGGGAAATGGGGACAGTGCGTGAGAAAAATAGGGACAGTGAGTGAGGGAAATGGGGACAGTGAGTGAGGGAAATGGGGACAGGTGAGAAAAATGGGGACAGTGAGTGAGGGAAATGGGGACAGTGAGTGAGGGAAATGGGGACAGTG
Source organism: Caprella mutica (assembly GCA_947561585.1). NCBI lineage: Eukaryota > Metazoa > Arthropoda > Malacostraca > Amphipoda > Caprellidae > Caprella > Caprella mutica. The sequence continues at coordinate 19,563 of CANNZV010005429.1, forward strand.
AGTGAGGGAAATGGGGACAGTGAGTGAGGGAAATGGGGACAGTGAGTGAGGGAAATGGGGACAGTGAGTGAGAGAAATGAGGACAGGGAGTGAGGGAAATGGGGACAGTGAGTGAGGGAAATGGGGACAGTGAGTGAGAGAAATGGGGACAGTGAGTGCGGGAAATGGGGACAGTGAGTGCGGGAAATGGGGACTGTGAGTGAGGGAAATGGGACAGTGAGTGAGGGAAATGGGGACAGTGCGTGAGGGAAATGGGGACAGTGAGTGAGGGAAATGGGGACAGTGCGTGAGAAAAATGGGGACAGTGCGTGAGAAAAATGGGGACAGTGCGTGAGAAAAATGGGGACAGTGCGTGAGAAAAATGGGGACAGTGCGTGAGAAAAATGGGGACAGTGCGTGAGAAAAATGGGGACAGTGCGTGAGAAAAATGGGGACAGTGCGTGAGAAAAATGGGGACAGTGCGTGAGGGAAATGGGGACAGTGCGTGAGGGAAATGGGGACAGTGCGTGAGGGAAATAGGGACAGTGAGTGAGGGAAATGGGGACAGGTGAGAAAAATGGGGACAGTGAGTGAGGGAAATGGGGACAGGTGAGAAAAATGGGGACAGTGAGTGAGGGAAATGGGGACAGGTGAGAAAAATGGGGACAGGTGAGGGAAATGGGGACAGTGAGTGAGGGAAATGGGGACAGGTGAGAAAAATAGGGACAGTGAGTGAGGGAAATGGGGACAGGTGAGAAAAATGGGGACAGTGAGCGAGGGAAATGGGGACAGGTGAGAAAAATGGGGACAGGTGAGAAAAATGGGGACAGGTGAGAAAAATGGGGACAGTGAGTGAGGGAAATGGGGACAGTGAGTGAGGGAAATGGGGACAGTGAGTGAGGGAAATGGGGACAGTGAGTGAGGGAAATGGGGACAGTGAGTGAGGGAAATGGGGACAGTGAGTGAGGGAAATGGGGACAGTGAGTGAGGGAAATGGGGACAGTGAGTGAGGGAAATGGGGACAGTGAGTGAGGGAAATGGGGACAGTGAGTGAGGGAAATGGGGACAGGGAGTGAGGGAAATGGGGACAGTGAGTGAGGGAAATGGGGACAGTGAGTGAGGGAAATGGGGACAGGGAGTGAGGGAAATGAGGACAGTGAGTGAGGGAAATGGGGACAGTGAGTGAGGGAAATGGGGACAGTGAGTGAGGGAAATGGGGACAGTGAGTGAGGGAAATGGGGACAGTGAGTGAGGGAAATGGGGACAGTGAGTGAGGGAAATGGGGACAGTGAGTGAGGGAAATGGGGACAGGGAGTGAGGGAAATGGGGACAGGGAGTGAGGGAAATGGGGACAGGGAGTGAGGGAAATGGGGACAGTGAGTGAGGGAAATGGGGACAGTGAGTGAGGGAAATGGGGACAGTGAGTGAGGGAAATGGGGACAGGGAGTGAGGGAAATGGGGACAGGGAGTGAGGGAAATGGGGACAGGGAGTGAGGGAAATGGGGACAGTGAGTGAGGGAAATGGGGACAGTGAGTGAGGGAAATGGGGACAGTGAGTGAGGGAAATGGGGACAGGGAGTGAGGGAAATGGGGACAGGGAGTGAGGGAAATGGGGACAGGGAGTGAGGGAAATGGGGACAGTGAGTGAGGGAAATGGGGACAGTGAGTGAGGGAAATGGGGACAGGGAGTGAGGGAAATGGGGACAGGGAGTGAGGGAAATGGGGACAGGGAGTGAGGGAAATGGGGACAGTGAGTGAGGGAAATGGGGACAGTGAGTGAGGGAAATGGGGACAGGGAGTGAGGGAAATGGGGACAGTGAGTGAGGGAAATGGGGACAGTGAGTGAGGGAAATGGGGACAGTGAGTGAGGGAAATGGGGACAGTGAGTGAGGGAAATGGGGACAGTGAGTGAGGGAAATGGGGACAGTGAGTGAGGGAAATGGGGACAGTGAGTGAGGGAAATGGGGACAGGGAGTGAGGGAAATGGGGACAGGGAGTGAGGGAAATGGGGACAGTGAGTGAGGGAAATGGGGACAGGGAGTGAGGGAAATGAGGACAGTGAGTGAGGGAAATGGGGACAGTGAGTGAGGGAAATGGGGACAGTGAGTGAGGGAAATGGGGACAGTGAGTGAGGGAAATGGGGACAGTGAGTGAGGGAAATGGGGACAGTGAGTGAGGGAAATGGGGACAGTGAGTGAGGGAAATGGGGACAGGGAGTGAGGGAAATGAGGACAGGGAGTGAGAGAAATGGGGACAGTGAGTGCGGGAAATGGCGACAGTGAGTGAGGGAAATGGGGACAGTGAGTGAGGGAAATGGGGACAATGAGTGAGAGAAAAAGCATATCCTATTCAAATATTTATTCTATGTTTTATTGTTTAGTTGTAATTATTTTCGCCGCAACTTGAGATATGACGTAATGCCGTGGCTGCATCTGTTTTTAATTTTGATATATATTCTGTTGTTTCATTTGTTTTTCAACATATTTCTCTGATATTTCTAGTCATAAATATGTAAAATATTTTTACAAATTATGTATTGCAATTTTTATTCCTTTCTTCTCCAACACTAGTCTTATAAAGTAGCTAATCAATATATGTTGCAGAAAAATCAATTGTACCAAACTACCAATAGTTGAGCAAGTTAGCTGTGTGCCACATGTAAAGCACGATGCGGCGAAAGTGTTAATTAAATTATTATTTTATCATTTGTTGTAAAGCTATTCTTAGAGACTTGATAAATGAATTCTATTCATTTCTACAGGAGTTCATCCAGCAGGAAGAAGCTGGTAGACTACTAACTGATGCCTCTAAGGTAATCATTCCAGTGAAAGGTAGTCCTTGGCAGTGTTATTGCTCACTAACTATATAGCTACAGTGCCAATTGATATGTGCATTAACTAGTAGAATTAGCTAGTACTTTCTAGTGAACATGTATAATACTCCTCCTATTAAATTATATGTCCTCTTCATTCTACTTTAAGTAGAATCTTGTTTAACGCAGTTCTACTTAAGCTATTTAATTAGTAAATATTTCTCGACTAGTAAGTCGTGTGTATAAAAAAGAATTAAAGTTTTAAGAAATCTGTTTGAAATGTTTAACCTTTTCACTCCTGAATATATTAATAATCAGGAGTTAACTTGCTCATGTTTACCGAGATACGGAAAATCTTTGAACAGAAATATATTCATGTCTATTATTGTTTAAAACTCTACTAATTATACGGAAATAGAGAAATAATGTTACTGATTAACACTAAGTAGCTAATGAACACAAACATTTTTATTAAACAAAAATTTTGATACTTGAAATTTTGTTCCAAAATATTCTAAGAATGCGATTTACAAAAGAACTAGAAGCAAGTGAAAGCAAGAAAAAATATATTTCGTTAGAGACCAGACTGGCATCATAGACCTGCTCATATTTCAATAGCTAAAAAGTCAGTTATAGGGTTTCTCTCCCGAGATTCCGGTCCATTTTTACCTGTTTTTCATCCCGGTATAAATCTATCTGTCCCATGATGTATATATAGCTAATTACCTTCCAGTATTTTGTTTCAAAATACACGAAATACGTAGAGATGGTATATACTTCCTGATAAGTTATTACATTATTTAGTAAATTGAAGATAAAATTAAACGATAATGACTTGAATTGAAATATATATATATAGGCACCCCTAATTTTTACCAATCTGTTAATCGGAGAAATTTCTCTTCACATCGGAAACAAAAATATATTGAATACTAGGGCTGTGACTGTAAGCCCTTACAAGATATGCTCTATAAGCTCTAAAAATATGCTTTATAAGCTCCAAAAATAAGGCTGTAAAACCGTTTCAGATTATGCTTTATAAGCTTTAAGAGCTGAATACTATGATGCATAAGCTTTTATTAATAGATATGCCTTCAAATATACAATAGTATATAGTTCAAAATTTTCTTTTGATTGAAGAAAAGAAGCAATAATCAAGGGAAACCCTATTATTATTCAACTAAATAGGTATCTTTTACTAGGTATTTCAGGGAATATAAAATGAACTGATTAGTAATTTAGTGATTATGTATAAAAGATACTTTCATCTTCAAAGAAAACTATTTAAATGAATAAATATAGAAACTCCTGATTTAACAAATGTAGATTTTACATTAGAAAAATTCATCACTAGAATTTATTTTTCTTGGTAAGGGGCGCGTTAGCACCCAGTCAATGAAGTTAAATTTTATTTGCTGACTGCACTATAAGTATATTCCGGGTGGCACCTCTATGGTTAAAAAATAAAATGTTACTACCACTTAGAATATAGTTTTAAAAATATTGTTAATTGCGGATAAGTTATTTAGGGTATTGTTTTTAAGGTTAATAGATCAGTGACTGGTGGCGTGCTGCTTCAGGAATCTTGAATGCTAGGCTATGGAAAGCAATCAACTTGAGACAATAATGAAGTGTGCAGAGCAACAAACTAGCTGAAATAACAAACTACATTACAACTATATATGTCGAGAGTTTCAAAGTTCTATTATTTGAAATGTGATTTAATTCAACACACATTGGGGAAAATAAACAACTCGAACTGATGCACCTAAGTGTTTCGAGTTCACCCTATGGCTTTGTCTCTACAGCGAGACACCTTAGTGCATCAAACTATAGTTTGGATGAAGTGCATCAGTTCGATGCACTTTAGTGTCTTAGTTATAAAAGTTCGTTAAAATGAGTAAATTATTCTCTCCTGTTTTTTTCCCTCATCATTTTAACAAACTTATAACTAAGACACTAAAGTGCATCGAACAGCACCAAAGTGTCTCGCTTTAGAGACAAAGCCACAGAGTCAACTCGATACACCTGGGTGCATCGGAATTTCTCTGAGTGCATAATTGTATGCAAGGAGGGAAGGCAAACAAAGGGCGGAGAACTAACGGTTTAGTGCTCCGCCCCATGTTGGCTCCTACTTCTAGCTGACCAATCGGAGAAGAGTTATCGTGAAAAACTTGCAACACTGTATCGATGGAGACTTACCCAGTAGAGACAGTATCTCAAAAACCTTATGCGCTGTTTACTATACTTTATAGTTTATAATTTTAGACAGTAGAAGCATAGCCTTATTGGGCACACTGTAAATTCCTACGGGAAACCTGTTGATCGTTATTACTTGAAATGAAGGAATAAAATTGTCTGTCATTCTTGAAAATAGTTTGATTTTGCGTTTTTCTACACATGCATGGTTGATTCTTTGCTTAGAATTACACAACAGGGGGCTGGAAATTTCGGTTTCGGAATATTCGGTCTTAAATTTATAAATGACCTCTTAACGTAAATGAGTTTGTTGTATTGCACATATCCTGATTGTTTAATGACGTAGCAGGGGGGTTCGGGGGCGACACGCCCCCGATTCATCTAATTCATAAGCTTCATTTATACCTGAGACCGAATTTTCCGGTCAAATTTCATGTTAATATGAAAATGTCAAAACATGTCAAAATTACTAATGATACGTATCAGTTTAAAACGGTTAATGTTATCCTATTTTAATAAATAAACTACACATTTAAGAAATAATAATTTCAACTTTTTATATTATTATTCTTTCATAACACCATTTTAAACAGAGACCGAATTTTCCAAGAACAAAATATCCCAGAGCCTACACAACACATTGAAATAGATAAAATTGTACTATCACTTCAACTTTGCAGAACTTTCGGAAAATCTTGTCAGTTAAAATTTCTAGAGCATAGGATTTAGTTATGAATACACAAAAAAAAATTATTGACTGATTTAGCAACTTTAGTTATCCTGGCCTGGATGGTAGCACGTGCAAGCTATCAAATTGATTTTCTTTCTAAAAATTTAAAGAGTTACGCCAAAGATATTATGCTACAATAAGATACACTACTGTCGACAATTTCTATTTTAAAAGTGCGTTGTGGCGCCATCTGATTTTAAAAGCGGGAAATAGAATTGAAATATTGTAAGGACAATCGAGGTATGTTGTGTTCGTGATGTCATAACAGCAACACTCTAAAATAATATTTAATACAATTAAAGAACGTTCTATTGAGAAACAGTGATGAATCCATTAATGTTATTCGCACTGCTTAACCTTAATTTTCTATTTATGTGTGTTACCTTTTTGACGTCACGGTCACAAATCACTCGATTTGTAACCACAGCTCACAAAGCTTTACTCTTTGGTGCCTTCCCTAAATCCCTACTAGGAATACTAATATTGATAGGTAGCGACAATTGAGTGATTTGTGACGTGACGTAAGCAAGGAACAAATTTAAAGAGAAAATTAGGGGTTTGGCAGGTTAACTAATTGATATAATATATATATATATATTTATTATATAATGCAAATTAATAACTATTTTTTATAAATTTATTTTAAATTTTAAATATGATTTTAGAGTGTTGCTGTTAAAACGTCACGCACACAACATACCTCGATTGTCCTTACTATATTTCAATTCTATTGGAATAGAATTCGCTATGTCAAAGTTTCAAACTTACTGCAATTACGAATCTGAAAATAAGATTTGCAGAGAAAACTAGGTGATTGCTCATGTTTGACATAACGTGTATTTATAATAAAGAGCAGAAAAAATGAAAAATAAAACCTCGTATTAAAGAAGAAAATGAATATAGAAGAAGTATTAAAAGAGCTAAGTGAGTTAACACGGAAGAAAGATGCTTCTAATCTGAGGCATCTATAATACATTGCACTGATGCCACGTGCATCTTCCACAGAATGAATTGATTACTGAATATATAGGTAATCTGTGTTACTTATATATCAACCTTTTCATGAACAGTTTAAGATGTTTTCTGTTCACGAAAGCCTCAACGAAAGGATATTATGCCTCAAAATTAGATAAGCTCTTTGACAAAGCATATGCTCGAAACATTTCGCTTAAGCCCTAACAAAAAGCATATGCTCGAATGATTTTGCTTAAAGCCCTTACAAAATGCATATGTTTCAAAAAAGTATAAGCAAATTCTCACGAGCATATGCGAAATAAGCCATGTCACAGCCCTACTCATAATGAACAAAAAATGTAAAGGCGGCGAAGGTACGCTCTCTACGAGTCCCGTCATTTAGTTATCATATGTTTTTAATTCTATTCAGGAAAATTCCCACTATTTATTGCTTTCTTAAGAAAGCCATTGACACCGTGAACAAAGATCTCCTTTTGAGAAAAGTAAATCATTACGGTGTCAGGGGTAATTTTAATTTTGGTAGTAGTTACCGTAGCAATGACGGACAAAGTGTATGCGTCAGCTGTAGTATGCTATTTTAGTATTTTTGACCTTCCTTTTTTTTTGCATGTGGCATTTTAGAGAGTATTCCTCCGCGTTCAAAAATCGCCCCATTAAGGAGGAGCCTATTGCTGGGGTAAAAAGCTAGGGTGATTGGGTGAAACGGGGGATTAGATATGTGTATCTAGAGAAGGGACGGGGGGGGGGGATTTATACCGATTTCTGACAAGTGATTAGATATTATTTTTGTATTATTTAAATTAAGTATAAACATATAGTTTCATTTGTATCATCCATGTAATGTTCATTTTGTAATGAATACATGTATTTTTTATAATTTGAAATGAATAATTATAATTTTGAAATTTTCCATTCAATTAACCTTGGTATATATTTCATACGATTTACTCTTGTATGTTTTTATGCAATTTACTTTCGACCAATTGTCGTTCTAATATTGAAACTAATGACTATTCGAATTTGAAGTAAAAGTAGATT
>CANNZV010005430.1:0-27282 GCA_947561585.1 Caprella mutica
GAGGTATTCGCGAAAGGAATGGAAGAGAAATCGAAAGAGTTTAAAGAGAAAGGAAGCGAAGTTTATTTGTAGGATTTGAAAGTTCCCCGACTTAACCGTCGGGGCGAGCTTTCCCCTGTATCTTTTTTGAGCAAAAAAGGATGTCGGTACACTCCCTAACTCATGTTTGAAGATGATTGCATTAATCGCATCGGAACAAGATTTAAATCGTGAAACAGAAATTCTAAATGAATTGTTTGAAGAAGGATTGCGTTTTTTCCACTTGCGAAAACCAGGTAAATCAAAGGAGGACATCCGAGATTACTTGAATAAAATTCATCCAAAGCATCACAAGAACGTCGTTTTACATCAATTCCATGAACTTACAGCTGAATTTCAATTGAAAGGAATTCACTTGCAAGAACAAAAGCGAAGAGATTTAAATTCGGAACTTGAGCGTTATGTGGAAGATCATCGAAAAAAGGGATGCACAGTAAGTAGCTCATTCCATGAGGTCGAAGAATTGGAGGCATGCTCTACAACATTCGATTATCATTTGTTGAGTCCAATATTTACTTCAATATCTAAAGACGGATATGAAGGTCGAGGATTCAACGTTCAAAACAGTCAAAAAAAGATTGTTGGAATGGGAGGCGTAAATGTGGATACAATCGAGCAAATAAGTGAATTAGGCTTTAAAGGCATAGGAGTTTTAGGAGGCGTTTGGAATGCCGATGATCCAGTGCAAGCATTTAGGCTAATTCGAGATAAACACGCAGAAATATTTCAAGTTAAAACGTGAAGACAAGACCAAACATATTAACGATTGCGGGCTTTGATCCAACAAATGGGGCAGGTTTAACTGCAGATGTGAAAACATTTGAAAATTTGAAGTGTTATGGTTTTGCCGTGCAAACTGCAAATACAGTTCAATCGGATAACGAATTTCAGGCCTGTCATTGGCAACAAATGGAGGTAATTAAGTCTCAAGTTTCAGTTTTATTCGGTCGTTTTGATATCGACTTTGTAAAAATTGGAATCGTTGAAAACTGGAAGGTTTTGAATGAAATCGTTGATCATGTTTTAAGCTTCAATAAAAAGGCGGTTATTGTTTTAGACCCAGTATTGCATGCAAGTTCAAACTTTGAATTTCATGATGGGAACAACGATGAATTGGATCAGTTACTAGCGAAAATCACGTTGATAACTCCTAATTACAATGAAATTAAGGCATTGTACCCTGAAAAGGAAGTGGAGGACACGATTGCGCACATGCAAAAATCAACGAGCGTTCTATTGAAAGGTGGACATCGTGAAAAAGCCATTGGACAAGATGAATTGTTCATCAAAGGCGGAGACAAATATGTTTTCAATCCTAAGATGAAGAACGTTTCTGAAAAGCATGGAAGTGGTTGTGTGTTGTCTTCAGCAATAACATCTTATTTAGCGCTAAACTACCCGTTAATCAAAGCATGTTACAGAGGAAAAATGTACACCGAGAAATTATTAAGCTCAAATAAATCCTTACTTGGATATCATAAGTAGAAGGTTAGAATTTAAGAACAGAAGAAGTTAAGTAGACAGTTAGTATGATAAAAACAACGTCATTTGAAGATTTATTAGTTTGGAAGAAAGCACATGAATTTGTTCTATCTACGTATGCGCTTACAAACAATTTCCCATCAGATGAAAAGTTTGGCTTAACAAGTCAGTTAAGACGTGCTGCCGTTTCTATTGCTGCTAACATTGCTGAAGGATACAAGAAACAAGGAACTAAAGACAAGTTACGATTTTACAATATTGCTCAAGGATCCCTGGAAGAATGTCGTTACTATCTAATCTTGACAAAGGATTTAGAATATCAAAAGGATGTAACGAAGGAAAAGGAACAATTGATCGAGGTTAGTAAAATGTTAAACTCTTATTGTGCAACGATTAAAAAATCTCTAGGATAATGGAAACAGTTAAAAATAACGTTGAGCCTACTCAAAAACTAGACTTAACTTCTTATTTCTTTAACTACTTACATTCTTAAAATATGGACAAATTATACTACATATCGCAAGGGCAATCGCTCGAAAACCACCTACAAAATATTGAAAAAGTATGTGAAGCTGGATGTCGTTTGGTGCAATTGAGATTGAAAGAAGTTACGCAAGATGAATACAATGAAACTGCAGTTAAGGCTAAGTCAATTTGTGATCGTTTTGGAGCAACTTTAATCGTTAATGATAACATCGAAGCTGCAATAGCATCTGGAGCACACGGAATTCACCTCGGAAAGAATGATAGATCTCCGGTTGAGGCAAGAGTGCTAGCAGAAGGTAAAATTATCGGAGGTACAGCAAACACCTTAGACGATTGTTTGAGACTTGTTGCTGCCGAAGTAGATTACATCGGCTTAGGTCCTTTTCGCTTTACAGAAACTAAAAAAGGGTTAGACCCAATTGTTGGATTAGAAGGTTTCCAGAAAATTCAACAAGCTATGAATTCAAGAGGACTTTCAATTCCAATTTATGCTATTGGAGGAATTCAAATTGAAGACATGAAATCAATTATGGACGCTGAAATTCATGGAGTTTCAGTATCAGGATTGCTGACAGATAAGTCAGATTTAAAAGAACGTATTAATCAAATACAAAATGTATTATGATGACAAATGATAAGTTGATTATAGGAGATAAGGAATTCTCTTCAAGATTATTCACAGGTACTGGAAAGTTTAGTTCTTCTGTACTTATGAAAGATGCATTATTGGCGTCGGAAAGTGAATTGATTACTGTAGCACTTAAACGTGTTGATGTGAACGATGAGCAAGATGACATTTTAACCCATTTGAATCATTCAAGAATTAACCTTTTACCTAATACTTCAGGTGTAAGAGATGCAAAGGAAGCAGTATTTGCTGCACAACTTTCAAGAGAGGCTTTGGAAACAAATTGGATTAAATTGGAGATTCATCCAGATCCTAAGTATTTACTTCCAGACCCAATTGAGACATTAAAGGCGGCAGAAGAATTGGTGAAACAAGGTTTTGTGGTAATGCCATACATCCATGCAGATCCAGTTTTATGTAAACGTTTGGAAGATGTTGGTGTGCAATGTGTAATGCCATTGGGTGCTCCAATTGGAACAAACAAGGGATTGAAAACAGAAGAGTTTTTAGAAATTATCATTGATCAGAGTAACGTTCCTGTTATTGTAGATGCTGGTTTAGGAAGTCCTTCTCACGCAGCGCATGCAATGGAAATTGGAGCAGATGCTGTTTTAGTTAATACAGCAATTGCAGTTTCTCAAGACCCTGTAACAATGGCAAAGGCATTTAAAATGGCTGTAGAAGCTGGAAGAATGGCTTACAATTCAAAACTAGCTCCGGTGAGTAACCATGCTGAGGCAAGTAGCCCATTAACAAGCTTTTTGAACGCTTAATTATTAGACAATGAGAAGTAACTCTCCAATAGAATCTACATTTCAAAATGTATTCGACACCTATAATTGGGACGATACTTTAGCTAGTATTTTTGCTAAGACGGAAGACGATGTTCGTGCCGCATTGGCATCTGAGAAATGTGATTTAGAAGATTTTAAGGCATTGATTTCTCCTGCAGGAAAACCTTTCATCGAACAAATGGCTCAAAAGAGTCGTCAATTAACGAGAAAGCGATTCGGAAATACAATTCAAATGTATGCTCCGATGTATTTGAGTAATGAATGTCAAAACATCTGTACTTATTGCGGTTTCAGTTTAACAAATAAGATTCCGCGCAGAACCTTAACAGATGCGGAAATCATCAAAGAAGCTGAATTCCTAAAAGCAAAAGGATACGATCACATTTTACTGGTTACAGGAGAAGCGAACAAAACCGTTGGGACTGATTACATCAACAATGCAATTAAGTTGATTAGAAGTCGATTTTCGAATGTTACCATCGAAGTTCAACCGCTTGATCAAGATGAATATGAGTTGTTAATTGAGAACGGTCTATACGCCGTGCTTGTTTATCAAGAAACATATCATCGCGATGAATATAAAAAGCATCACCCGAAAGGGAAGAAGTCAAACTTTGATTACCGATTAGATACACCAGATCGTTTAGGGAAAGCGGGAGTTCATAAAATTGGATTAGGTGCTTTATTCGGATTAGAAGATTGGAGAGCAGACAGCTTTTTTACAGCATTACATTTAAGATATTTACAGAAGACGTATTGGAAAACGAAGTATTCAATTTCCTTTCCTCGACTTCGTCCACATACTGGAGGATTAGATCCTAAAGTTGAAATGACAGACCCTGATTTAGTTCAGCTGATTTGCGCATTTCGATTATTAGATGAAGATGTTGAGTTGTCGATTTCTACACGCGAGAGTCAAATATTTAGAGATAATATCGTCAACTTAGGAGTAACTTCTATGAGTGCTGAATCGAAAACAAATCCTGGAGGATATGCTGTAGAACCTCAGTCATTAGAACAATTTGAAATTTCAGATGAACGATCTACGGAAGCAATTGCTCAAATGTTAAAGGCACAGGGTATTGAAGTGGTTTGGAAAGATTGGGAAAACAATTGGGAACCTGTTAATAGTTAATTATGTCTTTATCACCAGAAGAAGAAAAGCAATATAGTCGACACATCATTTTAGATGAGGTTGGAGTTGCAGGACAACAGAAGTTGAAGGATGCAAAGGTTCTAGTAATCGGTGCAGGAGGTTTAGGTTGTCCAATCTTAAGTTATTTAACGGCTGCTGGTGTGGGAACAATTGGGATCATCGATCATGACACGGTGGACCAATCTAATTTACAAAGACAAGTTTTATATACACAAGCTGATATTGGAAGTCCAAAGGTGGAAGCAGCTCACAGACGACTTTCAGCATTGAATCCGTTTGTTTGGTTTAACTTATACAAAGAAGAGCTAACACGATCTAATGCCGTTGAATTGTTTTCTGCTTATGACATTATCGTTGATGGCAGTGACAATTTTCCAACAAGATATTTAGTCAATGATGCTGCGGTGATAGCGAATAAGCCTATCGTTTTTGGTTCAATCTTTAAGTTTGAAGGACAAGTTTCTGTTTTCAATTTTGAGAATGGACCAACATACAGATGCCTATATCCAAATGCTCCAGGACCAAACGAAGTTCCAAACTGTTCAGAAATTGGTGTTATTGGAGTACTGCCAGGAATTATTGGTTCGTTGCAAGCCAACGAGGTGATTAAGATGATTTGCGGTCTAGGAAACGTCTTATCAGGTAAACTTTTAATCTTTGATGCATTGTCTTTGAGTCAATCAGTACTGAAGTTTGCTAAGAACAACGATATTGAGATCGATAAGTTAGAAGATAACTACGAGGTTCTTTGTGGGATTCCACAGCTTACAGAAATTACGTTGACAGAGCTTAAGAATTCTGGTTCTAAATATCAGTTGTTAGATGTAAGAACGGATTTAGAAAGAGAAGCCGAGAATATCGGAGGAATGCATATTCCATTGCATGAATTACCGAATAGAATTTCAGAGATTCCGAATGATGATTCTGTCGTAGTTTATTGTAAAGCCGGAATGCGAAGTGCTCAGGCCATCCAATTCTTAAAAGAATCTGGCTTCGAAAATCAATTGATCAACCTGAGAGGAGGACTGTTTTATTCTGAATAAAAAAGAAGACGCATCTAGGATACGCCTTCTATTTTGGGCTAGTTTAATTTTAAAATGTTAAACGTTTTGAGTAATCCTTGAGACTCACTTTGAAATCGAAGAATCCATTTCCCTGAAGCATATTGCGACATATCAATTTTTCCTTCGATCATAGCATTTGCCTTAATTGGGGTGAATTGTTCAACGAGTCGACCAGATTCATCAAAAAGCTGAATATTTAATTCAACCGATTGTTCAGACGTGATCGTATAATTCAAAATGTCCGTCACTGGATTTGGGAATACATTTATTTCAGTTCCCAAGAATTCTTCGTTGATCCCTGTGAAATCTTGTTCTCCCTGTTGAAACCCTTCAGTAATGATGAAATTCGCATTAACGGATTCATTGATCGCCATTTCTCCTATTGTCCATGATACATTCAATGAAGGTGTATTTGAAGTTTCACCGGCAGTCGCAATCACATCACGCTCAATGGAAATTTGCGAAAATGAAAGAAATGGAACCGTAAGGATGGCGAATACACTCATAAATTTAGTTTTCATATCAATCATTTTATTTTTGGATTAATTGCTTTAGTTCTTCTAATTCAGTTTTCAATAATTCAATTTCTTCATTCAATTCTTGAATCGCTTTAATTGATATTACGGCAAAACCATCATAAACTACACCTTTATAACCATCTTCCATGTCTCGTACTAAGCTTGGAAATACTTGTTCTACTTCTTGAGCAACAAATCCTGTTGATCTGACAGCACCTTTTGCATTGTCAATATAGTTGTATGTGGCTGGTTTTAGTTCCATTATTCTTTCCAGAACAGAGCCCATATAAACTATGTTTTTCTTTAATCTTCTATCCGAGGACTGTGTGTAAGCACCATCCACTGATGAGATATCTGCTCTAAAAAGGTTGTTGAAATAAAACTTGTAATTATGAGTTGTTGTTCCAATTCCATTTTCCCAGAAGTCTGTTGTAGATTGATGTTCCAATCGTAAAGCTTTATTTGTGGCAGTTTGTTTAATATGAAGTTGTTGTTCTGGTGTTAGTTGATTTATTCCAACATAGCCAGACTCATCTATGCGCATTTGAGTGGTTCCATTTGTACCAATGCTTAAGAATTTATTTGGTTCATCGTTAATGATATACGCATTACCACTGCCACTCATCCCCATGCGTAAACCTGAGGTTGTTCCAGAGGTAGCATCCGACACTCGTATATAACCGATTCCACTTGTAGTATGAACGGATAATTGTTGGTCTGGAGTATCTGTTCCAATTCCTACATAACCGTCATTATAGTGAATTCCATCTACGTGTTGAGTCCATAACCCACCGTTTTCAGTTGTTTTTGCATGTAGGGCATATGGTACAGATAGAAGTTGACTAGTTCCTAAGTCAACATAGCCCGATCCATTGTCAATTTCAATTTTAACGTGATATTCATTTTGTCCCCAATTGATGACAGCGAATGGTCCAATACTCATTGTTCCATCTCCAATCTTCAATGAGAATTGACCATATTGATTAGTTGAAACTGAATGTGTTTCTTGATACTCTAATGTTGCTGCTCCCGCTCCTGCGTATAATCCAATTCTGACATCTAAGTTTTGATTTGCGATAATTGCGCCAGCTCCATCTCTGGCAACAGCTTGATAGTTTAGTAATTCTGGTGCCTGACTATAAGAAGTTCCTATCGAAGAAATCATTAGTCCTAGGGCTACAAAAAGTTTTTTCATCTCTCTATATATTGATTAGTATTACTACTAAGCTAAACAGCAGAAGACGAGAATAATATGACGTAAAATAGATTTAGAAATGATTCTAAACAGATGAATTATTCATGGGATTTTGTAGTTTATATAGTTTGTGCCATTCGTGAAAAAAAGGGAAATGAGCGCAAAAAAAAACGCCTCTGGAAACCAAAGACGTTTTGAACTTTCTGAACTAACTACATCATAAAAGCCTACAAATTGTGAATAGTGTATTTGGATAATATCTGTAGTTGCTAAACCAAGTATCAAAAGTACAGCGTCAGGATTACAATGTAAATAGTCAATTTTGACTATTTTTCTTCTGCGAAGTCACCCATAATTTTATCTTTAGTAGAACAAAATTAATCTATGCGCAAAACTGTTTATACCAGTGAATATCTAATAATTGAATTTGATGAACAGAAAAGTCTGTTCATTCAAAATTGGGTTGAAGGTAAACAGTTAACCGGTGACACATTTAGGGTTGAAATGTTGGAGTATACCAAGTGCTATGAAAAGCATCGTCCGTTTAGAACTATGTGGATTTAAGAGTTTTTCAGTTTGGAGTTGGGTCCAAGTGAATTCCAATGGATAGAGGTCAATGTGAATATACCATGTCTTTCATATGGAAATGGCAAGATTGCCTTTGTTGTAGGAAAACAAATTGCTACTGATATCACAGTAATGAAATCATTTGATGAACCTGCCTCAACTATTATTCCTGGATACTTTGGAACTGAAAAAGAAGCGCTCGAATGGATTCTTTCGGAAAAAGCTGCTCAAAAGGAAAAGCACGATTTGTCTAAGCTTGAAATGAGACTTTCAAATACCGAAAATGGTCAATCTACTTTTGAAATTAGTTCACCCTCTTCAAATTTGAAAGAAACGGTTATTCTATTGGATAGTGTGTTGAAAAAAGAAAAATTCAGGAACGACAATTTCGAGTTGTATAATGAATTGACAAAGAAGGAACGTGAAGTTCTACGGGCTTTATCCAAAGGAAAAACAGTAACTGAAATTTCAAGTGATTCCAATATATCTATTCATACAGTTAGGGCCCATGTTAGAAAACTGAAACAAAAATTAAACTGTCATCGTGAGTCCGAATTAGTTACTTTCGGCTTGATGTTTTAATACAAAGGTTCTACATCATTTCTGATCAAGTAAACCTCAACAATTATTCTTGAAACCAATTCTAAATCGATTTCATCCGGTCGGACTTTAAGCTCGTAGATTGCTTTTTTATTATCAGGTTTTATCCGTTCAACAATACCTAAATCCAACATCACCTTGCGCCCCGATTGCTTTCCACCGTAACAATACTTGAAAGAGTTATTGGTAATATCTCCTTTTATGACAGCTAGGCGATTCAAAAGGTTAAAGGTTTTATTGAAGTATTTTTTCAATTGCCGAATGCGAACCTTGGAAAGGTCTTCGCCATGAAGAATGGTCCCTGTATAGACAGCAATTTCATTTAATTCTGCAAGAAATAGTTGACGTTCAGTTTTACCTTCCATGGATCACTTGTTGTTACAAATTTAGTTTATCCTGTCAAATGAATACCGAGCTTGTTTACCTTTGTATAAAATTGAATTGGTTCCCGTCTAAGAAGAAAAGAAATTATGAGCAAGAAGGTTATTAAGGTTGATGTAGTTTCAGATGTGGCTTGTCCATGGTGTTATGTCGGTAAACGTAGATTTGAAGAAGCATTGAAGCAATGGAGTGGGGCTCCTGTTGAAGTGACTTGGCATCCTTATCAATTAGATCCTTCGATGCGTGAAGAGGGAATGAATAGAGATACATACCTCACAAATAAATTCGGAAGCGTTGATCGTGTTCAAGAAATGACGGATCGATTAACTGAAGTAGGGAAGACGGTTGGGATTAATTTTGACTTTGGAGATAATTGGTTAGCCGTTAACACCTTGCAAATGCATCAGCTATTAAACGTTGCTCGAGATGAAGGATTTGGAATTGAATTGAAAGAACGATTCTTAAAAGCTTATTTTGAAGACACCAAACACTTGAATAAGGTTGATGAGTTGTACGCCATTACGAAAGAATTTGGGTGGGATTCGGCTAAAGTGGATGCCATAATTAATGATTCTACAATTGCTGAGGCAGTTAAGAATGAAATTTCCCAATACCAACAACGCGGTGTTTCTGGTGTTCCATTTTTCGTGATTAATGACCTATATGGAATCAGCGGTGCGCAACCAACAGATGTCTTTCTCGAAGCTTTTCAATCAGTTTTGAATGTAGATGAAGGAAATTCATGTGAAGCCGGAAGTGGTTGTTGTTAGTACTTTTAGAGCATCGCTTCAATATCAACGTTTTTGTATTTAGATAATTTTGCAGTGAGATTATTCTGAAGATTTATTTCGAGCTCAGACTTTGAATAGTTTATCATCTTATCCAAGATAACAATCTAGGACTTATGAACTCGAATCATTTTTGAATTCACATGGTTATTTTCTATAAGTGAAAATGAAATTCAAAAGTATTTAGAATTAGTCGGGAAAAGGTGATACCTGTATTTGATTTCTGTCGAAAAATCTTAATAGTTGAAAAAAATCCCAAATAAAAAAGCCTGATGTATATACATCAGGCTCTCAACAAATCAAAAATGAGGACAGACTTAGTCAACTAAACTAGAAAAACGAACAACTACCCATTGCATGTTTTTTTTTTTTGAGTCCTCAAATATTGATTTGATTATTGAATAATTAATTGTTTAGTTGAAGATTTACCATTACTTGAAACTGTAACAAAGTAAATTCCAGGTTGTAAATGATTTACTGAAATCTCCTTGACAACTTCTTTCTGATTATTATTAGATGATTGAGTTGAAATTTCATTACCTCTAATGTCATGAATTGTAATAGTAGAGTTTTCACCATTTCCAGTATAACGTACATTTATTTTTTCTTTTGCAGGATTTGGATAAACAGAAGTGTTAATAAAGTCTTTGCTTATAGATGATACGTTAAGTGCCCCGTTAGATTTACTTGCACATTCAATTTCACCTGTTGTTTGATTAATAAGAACTAATACTGCAGTTAAATTTGAGGCGTTAACATCTTGAGGTATTGTGTAGTTAAATGTGTAATTAACAACTTGCCCATCTGTAATCGAAGAAGGAACACTATTGGATTGACCCGAATAACCTCCAAGTAAAGCTCTGGCAACATGATTATAAACCATGTCGGCAGCAGGAACAGGATCAGGTAAATTTTCATATCCTCCCATTGGTCCATAAGTACCTCCAGCATAAACATTTGATTGATCGTATGCTGATGTTGTACCAGTTACATTATCTTCAGTAATAATAACACCTAATCTAAAATTTGAATTAGAAAAAATAGTATTAAATGTTGCAGTAGCTTCAATGGTTAAATCTCCTCCATTTAGACTTAAACTTGAAGAGAGGTTAGCAGGGACTTCTTGTTGAATTAGGTCGTTATAAACTACGTCTGCGTCTACAATTGCTTGATCCTTTAATTTACGATCTGCGTGAAATGTAGGAACAGCAATAAAGGCAGATTCTGTTTGGTACTCAGAAACTGTCATTGGGTCATCCACGTGCACAGCAACACCAATAAAATTAGAAGGATACAAGGCGTGCATTTCTTCCATCATAACTGTTCCACTTGGGCAAGAAGGGCACCATGTTCCAGTTCCTTCTTCAATTAGTACATTTTTATCTACATGAGTACTTATAGTATTGAAATCAGTACTTGATGTGTTTCCTGTTTGGTCAGAATCGTTAACACCATTTACCTGGATTATGGACACCATAATAGTTTCTTCCGTTACCGCCGGATAACTAATTGGTGTAGGGTGTGAAACAGTTCCCGTTGAAAAAGGCGCAATGTTAAGGCCAGAGATTGTTGAAGTGTGAGTAGAACCATCATTCCAATCGATTTCAATTGAAGTAATAGGGCTTGAACCTTGATTCATTATATTCACATCTAAAGTATTGTTTGTATTTGTTAATGAATATCTATTTAAATCTAAACTAGCGATTGATGCATTGTTCTGTAATACTTGTTCGATACTAATATTGTCGGCCAAAAGAATAAACTGATTTGTACAGTTGAAATGGCGAATTGTTAGGTAAACATTTTGTCCAGCATATGAAGAAATGTCAATTACATGTGACTCCATGTTTGAAGCGGATGATGTCGGTAGTGTTTCTTCAAAAACTGGTGTAGCGGCTTCAATATCATTAATAGCGTTTGAATTTGTAATATAAACTGCATAATGTTCTTCATGACCTCCTGCTAATTGTCCACTCCCTATGTCAAATTTCAATTTTAAGTCATTTGCTATTGCAGAGCTCAAATCTATTTGAGATGAAATCAAGAAATTATTTGGATTATAACCAACCCAACTCCCCCCGTCAGGTCCAAGCGAATGTGAAACGGCAGCGAAACCATTTGAATTAGATACTAAGGTTGCATATGAATCTGCAACATACCATTGGTCATAATCAATACCTATTGTTGCATTGTCAGTATCATTATCAGTAATTGTCCATGAATTTGCATTACCGCTATCAAAGTTTTCTGAAAAGTAAACTTGTGCTTTTCCAAGACTTGTACTTGCAAGTAATGCAAGTAAAATAAATTTTTTAATCATGTTTTCTGTTTTTATTATTAGTGTAAATGTATAGTCTAAATTGTTTGGTTTACCATTTTATCTGTTGATGTCACTCTTTGTCATATTAAACCCCTCTATTCTATGTAGTGCGGGTCTTTATAAGATTGTATTTGAACAATTGAAGTTGGTTTTTTTATTGTGTTACGAGTTTTTTTACTCCATTATTATAGATGATAATTTTAACGCAATCCGCGTCGAAGTCAACATTTTGTCCAAGTAAATTTGTACAACTTATAATTCGCTTTTCTTCCAAACGATTATCTGCACTAATGACTGGATGATAAGTAGTGTTTCCGTTAAAATCTGTTTGTTTAATTCTATAGTAGTTAATAGTTGAATTAAACGAAGCATCTATATAAGAGTAAGAATGGTGTAAGTTTGTTGTTCCAAGACCATCGATTTTTTGAATAGTAGTCCAGTCCTTGTATTCTGATTTTCGCTCAATTTCAAAAAAATCATTTTCATACTCAGAAGCAGTAGACCAAAGAATTATGTTGCCTGTTTCAATCGTTTTTACTTTGAAATCCACAAATTCCGTTGGTAAAGGTATTGGTGTACAGTCCAATACACCTGTTCCACTCCATGTGATATCAAAAGGATCTAATGATGTAGACCAATTATCAATAATCATAATGTATATTTCACCAGCCAGTACATCTAAATGACGTGAGAAAGGTTCGTCAGAACATGCATTTGACGAAGTTGGAAGTGTGGCATCAACTTGCATTCCTGTTGGGTTAGATAGTGTTCCGCATGAAAATGGGCCACCAGGGAAATAGTCAGGATAGCTCGTGAAATTACATCGGATTGGTGGGTCTGTTGGAGCACAGTTTGCTAATAAGTTTCCTGCATTGAAAGGGCCCCATATGGCAAAATCATAATCATCATTCCCGTTGGCAGGTGTTATAGTCATACCTAATGTACCTCCCGTACCAACATAAAGGTAATACCAGGAAGATTGGCGTTCATCATCTACTAAACAACCGTGATTGAGTAAGTTCAATTCTTGGGTGCCAATTCCATTTGAGTTTCCTGAGAAGGTTGTGTTACTACAAACTTGAGTAGCATCACCGCAATCTTGATTGATAGCTTTTTCATGAATGAAATTTGGAACAGGACTTTCAACAATATCTTGAATAATTTCAAAATTAGAAACTGTGTATCCTAAAGATTCAATTTGATTCTGAATAATTGATGTATCAGCCTCTTCATTTTTTAGGAAAATCAAAGTTCCATTAGGGGTATGGGTAGTAGTGCAAGGAGAAAACAAATTCGAAATCTGGCCTAGCGTTTTTTTGTACTCGAGCTCTTGAAAGTTTTGAATGTTTATACGGTATTCAATTTTTGTCTGGCCAAAAGTTATTGCCGTAAACATCGTAAGCTGCAGTAGTAATATTAGTTTCATTACGTTCAATTTTAATTGAAGCAAAGAAAGGTTAAGGGCTGGTTTTAATTTAAATTCAACGTATGACTTTGACTGACGTTTCTGTATGACAAATGATGACCTAAGGTATATCTATTGTTATCATGAACTCATGTAAATCAACGGAAGACTCGATGCTGAGTTTTTTTCGAATTCGATTTCGCCGTTTATTAACGGCGGTTGTTTCTATATTCAGAAGTCGCGCTATTTCTTTAGATGATAATTGTAATTTGAGATAAGCGCAGAGTTTAAGGTCGTCATTAGTTAATTCTGGATACTTATCTAATATGGTACGAAAAAAGTTCGGGTGTACTTCGATAAAATGTTTTTTAAAAATATCCCAATCTTGGTCTAGTTGAAGGTTTTGTTTGATAATAATGTTAAGCTCCTTCAATTTTGGATTATCTTCCCAATTAACAAGAGATTTAATTTTTAAATCTATTTCGGATAAAATCTCATTTTTATTTGAAAGATGAATCGCGGACGAAGTTAACTCTCTATTTTTAAAGTCAATTGTATCTTTTAGTTTCTGAAGCTCTAATTCTTCAATTTTTCTTGATTGCTCTTTCTCTCTTATTTCACCTTGAAGTTTTTCATTCTTAGCTTTTGCATTGGCTATTTCGAGTTGCTGAATCCTATTGTTACTCTCAATAAGTTCAACCTTCTGTTTCATACTTTTATTTCTCAATCGTAGTAAGAATAATAGAAGAGAGAGTAAAACTAATCCTATACAAAGTAGAATAATATATATTCGATTATATTTTTTCTCGAGCTCCGTTTTTTCTTGGATTAATTTAATTTCTTCTTGATATGCATTTTTTTCGAATAATATTTGACTCTCGTATATAGAGGCCTGTTTTTCTCGATCAAATAGTAGTTGATCGTAATATTGAAGGTCTTTGTGATGACTTAAAGCTAGTTCATGTTCACCGATTGCTTCATAACATTCCGTTAAACCTTTATTCGCATCTTTTAGTAAGCTCAGTTTTATCAGAGTGATTATCAAGGTTAGATTGTATAACCTTTAAAAAATAAATTATTGCATCCTCATATTTATTTTGCTCTTGATTTAGTTTTCCAAAACTTATGTTTATGGCTATTTTACGCGACTTAAGAGAGAGAGAGTCAATTATTTGAAGGGATAAATTAAGATGCTTTTCAGCAAGTTGATATTTTTTCAAATCGAGATATGCCAACCCTAAATTATTGTAGTTCATTGCTAAGTCTTCAAAATCATTGATCTTCTTATTCAGTGAGATGGATTTATTGAAGTACTTTACAGCTTCAGAAGACTCATGTTTGAGCCTTTTTATTTCACCAATAATATTGTAATGATTTGCAATTTCATCCTCTCTATTGGATTCAAACTTGTCGGATTTCCAGAAGTATTTTTCCGCTTGATTCAAATTATTTAAATCAAGATGATTAATGGCTATTAAGTGAAAAAATCGACGGCTATCCTTGTCTGAAATTCCAGGGGTATTGATAGCTTCTAAACAATACTCAATTGAAAGGTCAAAATACAAATGATTATTGTAAATAATCGCAATAGAGAAATAGTCGTTAAATTTAGTTGGACTTAATTTTTCACTATGTAGGTATGATTGAAAAGCTTTTTCAGCTTGAGCTAAATTGTTTTCTTTTAATAAGAAAGTGCCATATTCGATAGATAACTTTTCTTCTTGGGCTAAAACTAGATTATATTGGGTCAGTGTAAAAAAAACAAATAAAACGAATCTGATTAATTCGGTTTTACGTATCATGTATTTGTACTGCGTGATCATTTAATTACGGTTGTTGAGCATTAAGCTGTGCCCAATTTAAAAATAAATTCGCATTGTTTTTTGATGGTTTACGACAAGTTTTAAAAGGAGTCTCTCCAAGAACTAGTGCTTTGTAGTATTCCGTGTACATATATGCCGAAATTTCATTCGGATGATCTAGACCATTTGTTATTGGAAACGACTTTAAATATTTTTTCATTTTTTTTATGTCGAAAGGTCTTGCTTCACCGTTTCTTTTGGTTTTAATAACGTATTTCCCATCTGTTTGTTTTACTTGGTAGACGGCTGAAATAAAATCTTTTCCCATAACGGGGTTGTCGGAATCTTCATTAAGTAGTACACGAATCCAGTACATTTTTTTTCCTTTTCTATAGATCCAATCTGCGTTTGGAGCATCTGGATTCAATAATTGGTTTGTTCTTAGTTCAGGAAGGTTTTGGGAAATAGTTACCTTTTCAAAAGACCAGTATTCGGTATACAAGGTTTCAAATAATTCTGGGTGTGTACGTTGAATTGAATGTAGTTGTTCATGAATCAATAGTCCGCCTAATTCCATAATAATGAATGATTCATCATCTGCCGTCATATTCGGTCCAAATCTATTTATAAATCTATCTAAATAGCGTTGGCTTAATATTGTATACGTTCCTCTTGTGTGCGCGAAGCTTCCACATAACCAATCTTCAACCTTGATAAAGCGCCAAGGATGATTTTCAAATAAATGAATATTGTTTTTAATTAATATTGAGTCGATATGAGCAATAGCGAATTTAATACATTCTTTTTCTTTTTTTGAAAATTTTGTTACCGCCGACTGAAATTTTATTCTTGCGAATTCCCTTGTCTCTTCAATCGTTTTACCATGCGACCATTCTTTTGTAAAGGCATATATTTCTCGATCCTGAAGTAAGGAGAAATATGGTTCGAAAGATTCATCTAAGATTCCAACTTTACCTCTGTCAATTGATAAAAAATCAATTTTACTTGTAACCAAGGAGCTTTTATAAATTTCTTCAATTTGGTAATCATTAAGACTACTTATTGGGTTTATTCTATCTTCATAAGATCCATCTCCCTGAATATTTGGAATCGAATCTGGCACGTTTTCATCATCCACAGCATGTTTTAAGCCCAGATTGTGTCCAACTTCATGTGCAATGACGAATGCTTCCATGAATTTTTGATCATTACCGTCAGATTCACCTAAAGCAATAAACGTAATATTTCCACCGAATAAACCTCTTCCCAATGGACCGGATTTTCCATCTACTTTATTGACAAAGAACATATTTACAATATCACCATTACCACGTAATAAGTTTAGTTCGTTTGCTTCCCGTACTATTTGATCAAGATTGATTTCTCCTTCTAAAGCCAAGGAGCTTCTATAAAAAATCGGTTCGAAAAACACAAAGTCTATTTTAGCTTTTCTATACGCTTTGTCTACGAGTTTCTCAGGGAGCTCCATGGAAGCCGATATTGTCCCGTCATCACTTTGAACAATGATTGGTTGAACCATTATCACATAAGAATTTTGATTTCCAGATTGAGAAAATGAGAACTTAGTTAATATTATTATGGTTAATATGAGGAGATGTTTCATTCTTACTTTTTATTATTGGGCTGAGTTAGTTGTCTTACATGAAGTTAATTAACACCTCAAGGTAATAATAGTTCATAATTCAGGTCATTTTATACGTGTGACAAATAATGACATGATACTGCAAATGTGATTAGTTTTAACCTCTAAAAAAATAGATATACTGTTTGTTAGCTTGAGTTTTAGGGTGCTGAGGGAATTGAATTAAATCTACATATAAAGATTGAATACTTAGTAATTTGAATTGTTTTCGACCGAATTTGTGATCCTGGAACATTACCAATCTTTGATTAAAATCACCCTTGTCACTATTTGTCATATGCGTAAATATTGGGTTCTGCAAAAGCTCTAGTACTTTGTTAGCCTAAACAATTTAAACTTAAATCATGAAACTCTCTCCAAAACATGTCACTCTTTTAGTGTTATTTTTTCTTTTTCAAAATGTATTTGCTCAAAGCGAAGAAAGTATTTGGCGTAAAACTCCTAACAATAGAATAATAAAACAAAAAGGAGAGCGTCCAACTGTTCCAAAATCATTTTTGTTGTATCAAGTAAATTTTCCTTTGTTGAAAGAACAATTGAATAAAGCACCTAAACAAAGCGATGAAGGTCAAGGGGTAACAATGTCTATTCCATCACCTACGGGTATGCAGAAGTTTATAGTTTCGAAAACTGAAACAATGCCTAAAAAGTATCAAGTTGATGGTGCGGATATTCAAACTTTTTTCGGGTATAAAGAAGGAGATCCACATGTTTGGATAACATTAGATTATACAAACCATGGATTTCATGCTATGATTAGCGGCTCTGAAAATGGTGATTATTTCATAGACCCATATCAGTTAAATGATACAGAAAATTACCTTGTATACTATAGGAAGAGTTTTAATAAATCGGTTCCTTTTGAGTGCCTCGTTGAAGATGAATCATTGGTAGATGAATTTGAATCTGATGCTGTTCTTTTTGAAAAATCTCAAAGTAAAAGTGCAATTGAGACTGATTGTCAACTTAGAACGTATCGGATAGCCATTGCTTGTTCTGGTGAGTATACTGCATATCATGGAGGAACTCAGGCACTTGCGCAAAGTGGAATAGCAACAACAATTGATAGGGTTAATCAAATTTTCAGGCGTGATTTAGGTGTAGTTCTAAATATTGTATCAGGATCAAGTATCATTTATTTGGATTCGGTTACAGACCCTTTTATTAATGGTGATATATATCAAATGTTGGATACAAATTCTTATCTCATTCCAGATATGATAGGTAGTGCCAATTTTGATATTGGACATGTTTTCGGAACAGCAGGGTTATTATCTGGAGGCTTAGCAACTCGTGATGGAGTATGTCAAGCGGGTGATAAATCAGGGGGGGTTACAACTTTTGAAGATCCTATTGGTGATCAATTTGATATTGATTTTGTTGCCCATGAAATTGGACATCAAATTGCAGGAAGACATACGTTTAATGCTCAAATTGGTGCATGTGCTGGTTGGCTTCAACGAAGTGATTTAGGGGCTTATGAACCAGGTAGTGGATCAACAATTATGGCATATGCTGGGTTATGTAATCAAACCGGATTATCTGCAGACATTCAGGACTTCAGTGATGCTTTGTTTCATTCATATAATATTTCAGAGATTTCGCAAAGTCTAATTACTGGTAATGCAAGTGAGTGTGGTGTTGTATCAATAACAGGTAATAATAAACCCATTGCAGATGCTGGTCCAGTATTTTATAATCTTCCGGTTAATACTCCATTTCAATTAACGGGGAATTCAACAGACCAAGATGCTGGAGATGTACATACGTACAGCTGGGAACAATACGATTTGGCTCCTTCAGCGCAGAATATTCCAGTCTCTACATCAACGAATCAACCTAATTTTAGAATGTTTGAACCAACATTGAATAAAACTCGGTATTTCCCAATGATGGATTCAATAATTGCAAATGTGAATTGGCCAAAATTTGAGCAAATCCCTTCGGTTTCACGAAGTATGAAGTTTAGACTTACTGTAAGAGATAATAGTGCAAGTGGATGTGGATGTACCGATTTTGATGAAGTAGATCTTAATTTTGATGAGATAGCAGGTCCTTTTCTAGTCACGAATCCTAACGTAACTGGAATTTCTTGGACTGCTGAAACCATAGAGAACGTTACATGGGATGTTGCCGGAACAGATAATGCACCAGTTAGTTGTGCAAATGTTGATATTTTATTGTCAGTTGATGGAGGATTCACTTACCCACATGTTTTAGCATTGAATGTACCAAATGATGGGAGTCATGATATTACTGTACCAAATATTGGAACATCAACGGCACGAATTAAAATTATTTGTAGTGATAACATCTTCTTTGATATATCAGATTCAGATTTTACAATTGTCCCTTTACCAATTACAGAGCCTGAAATTAGCTTTCAGACAGTGTACCTAGATGCATTTGAGGAAAATACACCGGATGGAAACTTAGATTGCAGACCGTATAAAGACTATACTGTTATAATGCAAATTGCAAATCCTCCTACAGGTAATGCAACAGTTACAATTAACCCTGGTGGAAGCGCGACAAGTGGCCTAGATTACAATATAATTGGAAGTCCGCTTATTTTTCCGTCTGGATCCATTTCTGACCAAACGTTTACGATTAGAATTATTGATGATGGGGAAGTTGACCCTTTAGAGAATGTTGAATTATCATATACAATTACTGGAGGAACAAATGCTGTTTCTGCAAGCAATAATCAAATGTGTTTAATTAAAATTCATGATGATGAACACGCCCCATATTCAGGAGTTTTACCTCACTTCGAAGAGAATTTTGATACAGGAGTTACTTTTGGGACAGGCACTAATAATTGGGATGATTCCAATAATTCGGGGGCAGAAGCTTGGATCTTGGGAACAGGTGGTGATATTTCAGGTTCGGGACAATCGCTTTTCGTCAGTGATAACGGGACTTCAAATAGTTATAATACATCCAACAGTTATAATTATGTTTCAATTGAGTCTCCGGAAATAAATGGCGTCGGAAAAACTAATCAAGTACTTTCTTTTGAATACGTTTCTGAAGGTGATCCAGGACATGATTTTGGTCGATTGATGTATAGCCTTGGTGCGGGTTCAACATTAATAGAAGGGGGTGTTAATGCGCCCTTTGTTGATCAGTCTACCAAGAAGAATGTAGAGATTTTATTACCGCCAGATGTTGACGGGACAGACTATAGATTATCATGGGGATGGACTAATTCTGTGACAAATCTCGGAGGACAAGCTGGAAAGGCATTTGAAATTGATAATATTAAAGTTACGGAAGGAACACCAGGTATTAGAATAGAAACGGAAGTGACCACAGTGACTGATGAACAATATTTAGGGCCTTTTCAATCCATCTATTTTTATGATCCTAATGATTCTAAATTGATGCTTTATATTCAAAACACGTCAAATCATGATTATGGTTGTACAACAGTTGAGGTCGACAGAGCGGGAACCGGTGCAACGGAATTCCAATTTGTCGACCCAATGTTGGATGTGACGGATAAATCTTATAGAGTAATCCCGACTAATAATAATCCGGCTGGTACATATACGGTTACTCTTTATTATTCAGAAGCGGAAATTGCTGGTTGGGAAGCTGCTACAGGTAATAATCGAAATGATTTAGAAATAGTTAAATCAATCGGAGCAATATCAACTGTGACACCGGCTAATCCTCAATCCGCAACCACATTCTATCAGCCTGCTGCATTAGGTGCTTTTGGAAGTGATGTAACGCTAACTTCAACATTCTCAAATGGGTTTTCTGGGTTTGCCGCAGGGATACATGTAACACCTTTGCCTGTAGAATTGATATCATTTGATGCATATATTGTTAACGAGAGGTATGTCAAATTGGATTGGGTTACGGTAACTGAAATTAATAACGATTTTTTCACAATTGAGAAGTCAGTGGATGGCATGAACTGGGAAGCGGTAACTACAGTTCAAGGCGCAGGAAATTCAATAGCTTTGTTAAGTTACACTACCGAAGATTATTCACCATACCGTGGTGTTTCGTATTACCGTTTAAAGCAAACCGATTTTAATGGTAATCATAAGTATTCACATGTTGAGGCTGTAAATTTTGATCAGAAAACCGTGATGATTTTTCCTAATTTGGCGCACGAAAGCTTTACCATTCAAGGTTCAAAAGAGGAATTGAAAGAAGTTGCGATCTTAAATACAGCTGGACAAAATATCACTTCAATGCTGTCAATTGAAAAACTCTCGAATGAAAAGTTGAAAGTGAACATTTCTAAGTTGAGCGCTGGTATTTATTATGTTAAGACAAAAACAACAATTAATAAATTGTGCAAACAGTAAGAGTACATTTTACAAAATGTAAAAAGGGAAGCTCAATGGCTTCCCTTTTTTTATGTCTACTTCTCTTCCTTAAACCAGCTTGAATATTTGAGATAATTGTTCGCAATGCGCATCACTTCTCCTTCAAATAGTTCAGGAGAAATTGACTTGACTTTCTTGGCTGGAACGCCAGCATAAATTGAACCTGCTTCAACACGTGTTCCCTCAGTAAGAACAGCTCCTGCAGCAACAATACTTCCTGATTCGATATAACAATTATCCATAACGATCGAGCCCATTCCGATAAGAACGTTGTCTTCTACAGTACAACCGTGAACAAGAGCGTTATGACCTACAGATACATTGTTTCCTAATGTAGTTGCAGCCTTTTCAAATGTTGCATGAATTACAGCACCATCTTGAATGTTGACTTTATTCCCCATTTTAATCGAGTTTACATCACCCCGAATAACCGCACTGAACCATACCGAGCAATGATCGCCCATAGTTACATCGCCAGCAATAGTTGACGTTCAGTTTTACCTTCCATGGATCACTTGTTGTTACAAATTTAGTTTATCCTGTCAAATGAATACCGAGCTTGTTTACCTTTGTATAAAATTGAATTGGTTCCCGTCTAAGAAGAAAAGAAATTATGAGCAAGGAGGTTATTAAGGTTGATGTTATATCGGATGTTGCATGTCCATGGTGTTATGTGGGAAAACGTAGGTTTGAAGCGGCATTGAAAGAGTGGCGTGGAGCAACGGTTGACGTTACTTGGCACCCGTATCAACTAGATCCATCAATGTGTGCAGAGGGAATGAACCGTGATACATATCTAACAAATAAATTCGGTAGTGTTGAGCGCGTTCAAGAAATGACCGATAGACTGACTGAAGTAGGAAGAACGGTAGGGATTGATTTCGATTTTGGAGATGAATGGTTGGCAGTGAACACACTTCAAATGCACCAATTACTTCATGTAGCAAACAAAGAAGGGATAGGAGTAGAGCTGAAAGAACGATTCTTAAAAGCTTATTTTGAAGACACCAAACATTTGAATAAGGTTGATGAGTTGTACGCCATTACGAAAGAATTTGGGTGGGATTCGGCTAAAGTGGATGCCATAATTAATGATTCTACAATTGCTGAGGCAGTTAAGAATGAAATTTCCCAATACCAACAACGCGGTGTTTCAGGGTTCCCTTTTTCGTGATTAATGATCAATACGGTATTAGTGGTGCACGACCAACAGAAGTCTTTCTAGAAGCTTTTCAATCAGTGAGTGATATTAAGCCCTCAAATGAAGGTGCTTGCTGCGATTCTGAGAATGGAACTTGTTAGTTGAACTTACAGCATAGCCTCAAAGTCTGTCTTCTTGTATTTGGATAATTTGGCGCTTAACCCATTCTCTAAATTGATTTCTAATCTGATTTAGAATAATTGATCATTTTATCGATGTTGACGATCCATGATTTGTGCACTCGTATCATGTTTGAATTAGCCGTTAACAATCTTTCAAAATGTTTTAAGTTTTTGCTCGCCAAGTAGTTTTTTTCCTTGGTGTGAATACAGCTATATGATTCTTGTGCTTCGATAGCGATTATTTCGTCAACGTTAACTACATATTTGTATCCATTTTGACTAACGACTAAGCTTTTTACTTGATTGCTTTCCAATGTTGTTTTTAAGTGCTCTAAACTCAAGTTTTTATTTTGAGAAGTGAGCTTAGTTTTAACACGATCTACCGACTCTTTTAACCGTTCAATTTCTATCGGTTTTAAAAGGTAGTCAATGGCAGATACCTCAAAGGCTTTGATGGCGTATTTGTCGTATGCAGTAACAAATATGATTTCAAAATCTACTTTATCAAAGAAGTTGACAATCTCATACCCCGCGTAATTTGGCATTTCAATATCTAAGAAAACAAGGTCAGGAGAGTGCTTTTTGATGGATTCAATAGCGTCTAATATATTAGTTTCCGATGCCAACAACTCAACCTCAGGACAAAAACTCTCAAGTAAGTTTTTTAAGATATTCCTTGCACTTTGCTCGTCATCGACTAAAATGGCCTTGATTTTATTCATAGTTTAAATTTAAGACTTCAAATTGAAAACAGCTGATACTTTTTAGTAACGGAAATAAATACTCAGTAATGGACTAGAATAATCTTTCAATTGGCATTTTGATTACAACTTTTTGTTCCTGTTGCTTGCCCATTTTTTGTTCTATCGAAGTACTCAAAGCCTATAGATGAATCAAATCTTTCTTCTAGAATAGTTAAGCGTTTTTTGATCGCTTGAACCGCGAAAGATTCGTGTTTGCTTTTTTGTCTCTCCTTAATCTCTTTTGCCTTTTCTCTACCAACTCCATTATCTGTAATTGTGCAGATGAGGTTGTCTTCTTGCTCAAAATTTATGTGTAATTTTTTAAGTCCTTCTTTGTGCAACAATCCATGTAAAAGCGCATTTTCAATAAATGGCTGAATCAACATTGGGGGGATCATGATGTCCGCGATATCATTGGTGTCAATAATGTATTCAAAATCTGTTTTAAATCGAAGTTTCTCTAAACTTAAGTAGAGTTCTAACAACTGCACTTCTTGGTCAAATTCAACAAAATCTTTGTCAGAATATTTTAAGGTTTTTCGGACCAAATTGGCAAACTTGGTAATAAATCGATACGAGTTTTCTTTATCGCCTTGAATTACTAAATCTTGAATAGAATTCAGCGAATTAAATATAAAATGCGGATTCATTTGAGATTGAATCGCCGTTAATTTAGAAGCGTTTAATTCATTTATTTGTTGTATTCTGAGTCTTCTACGAAAGAATAAAATCACAGATGAAAAGGTGATAATAACCAAGATTGTGTAGAACCACCATGCCATCCAAAAAGGTTGCGGAATGTTAAAAGAATATTGAATCGTGTTGGACTTTTGTCCGCTAGCATCGATACCATAAAGAGATAGGGTGTAGTCGCCATAATCCAATCCATTTAATCGAATGAAATTTTCATTGGAAGGTAGAGTTTCCCATGTTGTATCTATACCAAGAATTTGATACTTGTAGGTTAATTGTTCTCGATTTTTGTAGGTTTTCGCAGCAAATTTGAAAAGAATATTATTCTGAGTGTGGTCTAATAATAAGTTTGAGTCATGTTTACGTTCTATTTTATCGACAAGTACAGATGTGAAGTCTAGAATAGGTGGGTGGAACTTTTGTAATTTTGAATTGAGTCTAATGGTTTGTAGCCCTTTTGTGTGAACAATATAGGCCACGTTATTTTTAACGGTGAAATCTTTAACCTTAAGTTGTAATCCATTGGCATTTTTGAAGCTTCTGAATTTACCGCTGTTAAGATCAAACTCTTGTAAACCGTGTTTTGTTCCAAAGTATAGCTTATCTCCGCGTCGAATTATTTTACCAATCGTATTTGAAATTAAACCATTTTCCTCGTTTAATGTGCGTACGACTTTATTATTATGTAATATCAAAATCCCCTTGCCAATGGTAGTTATGTACAGCTCATCATTTACCCATAACATGTTTAATGCTATAATACTTTCGTTCTCGAATTTAAAGTCGACTTCGCCATTTTCCGAAAATTGTCTAAGCATGCTAGTTCCGCCAAGCCAAAATGTATTCGTTTTAGAATCGTATGTGGCACAGTTAGAACGACTCGCTTTTAAATGATAACCTGATTCGTCTTCATTTGTAAACCCAAACTTTTCAAATTGTTGAGAAAGCTTCTGAGCAGAACTGTAATCCTTAATAAAAACTCCCGTATAAGCCGTTATAATGGCGATACTGTCTTTGGTAGTTGAGATATTCCTTACAGACCCGAATTTCGTATGTTCAATTTCGCTGTCTTCAATATTGTATTCAAAATGGTTGAAGTAAAAGTCATTTCTAAATTCATTGTATTCGATTCTATCGATGCGGGTTGGGAATCGTTCCAATTGATTCAAAACATCGTTTTTATATTCGAATAGAGTACCATTCAAAGAGCCAATAATAAGGTCTCCATTTTTGTTTTGTGAAATACATTTTAGGGCATTATTCTCTGGTAAAGATTCGTTACTAATAAGCTGATCTTCTTTATTTGATATCTGTATCAACCCCTTGCCAAAAGTTCCGAGCCATATATTTCCATCTCGATCTTCTAATTTACACGAAAAGGTATAGGATGGGAAAAGTAGTTTTTTACTAAAACGGGAATTTTTCTTGTTTTGAGTATGCAAGTACACACCTCTTTGGTTGGAAAGAATCCAAATGTCATCTTGGCGATCAGCAAAAATCCAACAACCAGTCTGTTTCTCGAAACCAATGTCAATTTTTTCATATTGAGCCCCTCTTCTTTTATAAAGCTGTGATGACCGTCCAACTCCAAGGTACTCTGCATTTTCTGAATCGATGGGATAGTAAAATCCAAACTCTCCGAAGTCTATATTTACATGCTGACGCGTAATTTGATTGTCTTTGAATCGATATAAATCATTTTCTAAACTTGAATAGAATTCTAGGCTTCCGTCCTTTTTTTTAATGATCGGAAATTCATGAAATGAAGATTGATCTATGAGAGTTCTGATATTTGCTTCTTGAATGGAGTAGATGTCGTTTCCTGAAACAACAAGATTGTTAAGGTTGTCAAATTCGATGTAATAGAAATTGCGAAAAAGACTATCAGGAAGGGTATAGTATAGGTAAAGACTATCATTCTTAATCGTAAAAACTTGTCCCGATGTATTGTAGCAATAGATGTTGTTTTTGTGATCTGTGGTAAGCCCGAATAAGGCTATGTTCATAACACCTTTAATTGGTATTTCATGGAATTCGTAGCCATCGTATTTTAGAATACCATTGTTTGTCGATAACCAAATGTTTGCTCGTTCATCCTGAATCATTGAATAAACAACGTCATCTTCTAATTCTTCACTACCAATAATATTATGTCCTGGCTCTTGGGAAAAGAGCTGGAAAGGGATGAAAAAGATGAGTAGTATTCTCCACATGTTACAAATGTAAAATAAGTAGAATATAAATTCAGTTTTAATTCATGAATGGACAGTCTTGTTCAGTGATGGTTAATCCTTAAACTTGTAAGCTTAGTTCTTTTCCATAAATCAACTCGAATCCTTGAGCCCCCCCCCTTCCTGAACTTCCATTTCAGCCCGATCAAAAGCTATCGCTTTTTCTTGTTTATTTATAAAATTATTCTCGTCGTGTACTTTATTTCCTCAAGTACAATCTGACTCTCAATGTCGCTGATATTATGAATTGAAGAAAGTTCATTCACAAGGAAATTCCTGAACTCCTGAATATTGGAAAATCGAACTTTTGCCAGAAAGTCAAAACTTCCTGAAGTATGATAAAACTCCATAACAGCTGTTAGTTTTTCCATCCGTTGTACAAACTCATCACGCTTTTCAGAATGGTGATCCTTAATTGTAATATTGATGAATACAGTAATGCTTTTTCCTATCAAATCCGCATCCAAAAGAGCAACATACTTTTTGATGATACCCGAATTCTGGAGCTTTTTAATTCGTTCGTAAATAGGTGTGGTTGTTAACGATAATTCTGAAGCCAATTCCTTCGCAGTCACCATGGCATTACCTTGGAGTTTTTCAAGGATTTTAATGTCTATTATATCTAGTTTCATTTAAAAACATCTTAAAATAGTTCAATAATAGTAAATTTTACTTAAATGAATCGTTGTTATAGTTATTATCACTTTAAAAGATGAAATTTGAATTAAAAATGTATCCATGAAGAAAGTCATTAAGGCCTTCAAGAAGCTGAGTAATAGTGATCAAGGTGAATTATATATGGGGTACTCTGAAGGTGAATTGGAGCGCACAGTTTTTCCCTATAATGGAGAGCTGAAGGAAGGTGTTATTTATGAAACGGAAGAGTGTATTTATCTAGTTCCCATTTCTTCAATTATTGAATTGAAGTCCTCTGTTGGTGAAAATGTAGAGGAGGATGAAGATACGAGTATTGACCTTAACGAAGAAGAATTCTCAGATGAAGAATAAATATCATGACCTGATTGACCAAACATTTGATTTTCCACAACCGGAGT
>CANNZV010005431.1:0-27269 GCA_947561585.1 Caprella mutica
GAGGTGCAACCATAACACCAAGCACAGGCACGTATGGATCAGCCACCAGCTTTCAATTGCAAGCAGGAAGTGCTGGAGCCGGGGACGTAACGGTAACTATTACCGACGATACCGATGCCACTTGTACCTTGGACGTATTAATTGCTGATCCGGGAAGTTGTTCCAATGATCGCATTGATTTAGAATTACGTAAGGTTGCCGATAAGTCTGTGGCCAAAATTGGAGATGATATCTTGTTTACTTTAGAACTGAAGAATGAAGGAAACATTACAGCAAATAACATCGTAGTGAATGATGACTTGCCAAGTTCTGTGACTTTAAATCAGCCAATTCTTCTACTGGTTCTTATGACGAAACAACCGGGGAATGGAGTATCGACTCACTTGAAGCATCTCATTCTCTGCAGTTATTCATTCTTGCTGAATTAACTCAGGATACAATAGTTTGTAACATCACCGAAGTTATAGCTGTTGATGAACCAGATATTGACTCCTCACCCAACAATGACGACGGCGACCAGTCGGAAGACGACGAGGATAAAGCCTTAGTTTTCGTAACCCCAGAGATTGATTTAAGTGTGACCAAAGTGGTTTCACAGAACCTAGTTGCGGTCGGAGATGCGATTTCCTACACAATTTCGGTTAAGAATGATGGTCCGTCGATTGCCCATAATGTAAAGCTATTGGATCAATTGCCAGCCGGCCTAGCTTTGGTTAGTGCCAACAGTGTATCAGACCAATCGGCAGCGACTTGGAATTATACTGCCGACACCTTAACCATGGACTCGATCAGTGTGGGCGAAACTATTACTTTGACAGTTAATGCTACTGTTGCTAGCATCAATTCAGCAATCACCAACTGTGCCGAAATAGTAGCCGCCAATGAAGATGATGTAGACTCGACACCTGGCAATGCTGCAACATCTGAAGAAGATGATGAAGCTTGTGCAACTATTAATCCAATCGAATATGACATTGAGCTTCTCAAAGACATCATAAAAGACGGTTATGTTTTAGGTAATCGAAAAGTCAAAGTAGGAGACGAGATCACATACGTTTTGAATGTTACTAACTTTTCTTCAAGTGGTTTGACCGGTGTAATGGTTAAAGACTTGCTACCAGTGGGTGTAGAGTTTCAGACCATGAGTGGGGATGGTACTTATGACGAACCCACTGGGGAATGGACGATTGGCAACGTTTCGCCTAAATCACAATTGCGTATGGAGATCGTAGTCAAGGTCACAGCCGATGGAACGATCAGCAATACTGCTGAAGTCTCGGAAATGGATCAGGCTGACAAAGATTCTATCCCTGGAAACGGAGTTGAAACTGAAGACGACCAACAAACGGTGACGATGGAAGTTGTGAAGCCTAAGAAGAAGTTGGAAATTAAGGTTGGTTCATAATTAGGTCGTGACGTAACACCTTCAGGTGTTCAATTAAAATTACGTCAGGTACACATATACGAAGAGGTTTACTGAGGCTTTCGGCCGCGGTAAACCTTTTTTTGCGTAAAATTTATCATGGTCAACGGGATTTGGTTTGAAAACTCATGCTAGCCTCTTTTTGTCTTTCTTTGCGACACGTTCAGCGGATTTGTAATCAAATTTATTGCTCTTTTTTTTCTTCTTTTCCAATATATCTGAATGTCATGGTGCTACTACTCCGTTTCACTTTGACACACTTTTAAACGAAATTTCGTTACTACCAATTGAGGACACCAAAGACTTCATTCCTATTTCAGATTGCTTCTTAGTTATCGTAAGTAAGGCAAATATCAAACAAAGCTTAATACTGATTTAATCAAAATGAGCATTAGACGATTTATTGAAAAAAAATAACTATTTCAA
Source organism: Caprella mutica (assembly GCA_947561585.1). NCBI lineage: Eukaryota > Metazoa > Arthropoda > Malacostraca > Amphipoda > Caprellidae > Caprella > Caprella mutica. The sequence continues at coordinate 1,850 of CANNZV010005431.1, forward strand.
TAACTTAATATTCGAGTTTATGGAAGAGTAGATATTGCCTTTTATCTGTTCTTAAAAATATTCAATTTTTTAATTTTAAAGTTAACTCTGAGGCCAATAAATGGAGGAATTTAGATAATTGTCACAGTTTATTACAATTTTTAATTTTTTTTAAAGAGCTTGCGTGAGAGATAGAGTGTAAAGTCAAATGTGGTTTTTCAAAGAATTGTATTTTTTTGAAAATTTTTTTGCGCTCGAGAGTTTTTGTAGAATCAATAATTTTTGTGTAAAACCATGAAGAAAGAATTACTTTTTTTTCGAAGTAACAGCAATAAGTACTGGCTTATTTGTCTTGCATTCCTGCTAGCAGGAATTTTGCCAGTAATTGCCCAAACATCCAGTTCTGAAATTCATTGGGACCTTAACAATTGCGACACTAATTCAAACAATTTTGCCGTTCTAGACTTTTCAGAGTTTACGGCTACGAAGAATGGGAATTCTTCATGTTCTTCCGTAACAGCGACTAATATATATCGAAACACTGGAGCTCATTCTTGTACCACCGATCGCAACGGCAATAAAAGTGCAGCAGCTTGTGTAACGATGCCCGATAATAATTACGAGAGAGGCTCTTCAAGTGCTGTTAGGTTTAGTGTGACTGTAGATCCAGTCAATTCTTATCAAATGAATAGCTTGAGTTTTTATGAAACTGCTCCAGAGCGATTTCTCTATTCATCAGCTGACCCTACCTATGCTTCCCAAGAAGGTGTTAACAACTATCCTACGCGCTTTGCAATTAGAGTTTTAAAGGATGGGGTTCAAGTATTTGAGCAGAAAGATCTAAGTACAGAAAGAGCCTGGAATTTGCGCTCTTTTGATTTCTCAAGCAATCCTGCATTTAAGGTAACTTCGACTTCTACATTTGAATTTGAATTAATTGCTTATGCTCCAATTGGAAATGGAAAAAATGTTTATGCATGGGATCTTGATGATCTAAATGTACAGGGAACTTGCAATTCAACGCCGTTAGTAGAAATTTGTAACGACGGAATAGACAATGACAATGACGGCCAAATTGATGAGAACTGTGAAACAAATACAGGTTCAATCGGCGACATGATTTGGAAAGATGCAGATTCAGATGGAATCATGGATGCAGGCGAAAGTGGTGCACCTGGAGTTAAAGTGGTTTTATTCACTTGTGCTGGCAAATGGAAAGGAACAAAGACTACCGACTCCAATGGTAAGTACAAATTTTCTGGCTTAGCAGCTGGCAGTTATAAGATCAAAGTAGAAAACTTACCTTCAGGTTACGAGATCACTAAGAAGGATGCGACTGCAAACAACAATGACTCAGACCTTAATAGCAATAAATATTCTGATTGTGTGACTTTAGGTTCAGGACAAAATATCACTAATCTTGATGGTGGACTTAAGCCTTCTGGTGGAGGTGGCGGAGGAACTGGTGAAACAGGTTCAATCGGCGACATGATTTGGAAAGATGCAGATTCAGATGGAATCATGGATGCAGGCGAAAGCGGTGCATCTGGAGTTAAAGTGGTTTTATTCACTTGTGCTGGAAAATGGAAAGGAACAAAGACAACCGACTCCAATGGTAAGTACAAATTTTCTGGCCTAGCAGCTGGCAGTTATAAGATTAAAGTAGAAAACTTACCTTCTGGATACGAGATCACTAAGAAGGATGCGACGGGAGACAACAATGATTCAGATCTAAATAGCAACAGGGTATCTGATTGTGTGACTTTAGGTTCAGGACAAAACATTACTAATCTTGATGGTGGACTTAAGCCTTCTGGCGGAGGTGGCGGAGGAACTGGTGAAACAGGTTCTATCGGCGACATGGTTTGGAAAGATGCAGATTCAGATGGAATCATGGATGCAGGCGAAAGCGGTGCATCTGGAGTTAAAGTGGTTTTATTCACTTGTGCTGGAAAATGGAAAGGAACAAAGACAACCGACTCCAATGGTAAGTACAAATTTTCTGGCCTAGCAGCTGGCAGTTATAAGATTAAGGTAGAAAACTTACCTTCTGGATACGAGATCACTAAGAAGGATGCGACCGGCGACAACAATGATTCAGATCTAAATAGCAACAGGGTATCTGATTGTGTGACTTTAGGTTCAGGACAAAACATTACTAATCTTGATGGTGGACTTAAGCCTTCTGGTGGAGGCGGCGGAGGAACTGGTGAAACAGGTTCAATCGGTGACATGATCTGGAAAGATTCAGATTCAGATGGAATTATGGATGCAGGCGAAAGCGGAGTATCTGGAGTAAAAGTAGTGTTGTTTACTTGTGCTGGTAACTGGAAAGGAACAAAGACTACCGATTCTGATGGTAAATACAAATTTTCTGGCCTAGCAGCTGGTAGCTATAAGATCAAATTAGAGAACTTACCTTCAGGTTATGAGATCACTAAGAAAGATGCGACCGGCGACAACAATGATTCAGATCTAAATAGCAACAGGGTATCTGATTGTGTGACTTTAGGTTCAGGCCAAAGCATCACTAATCTTGATGGTGGACTTAAGCCTTCCGGTGGCGGAGGTGGCGGAGGTGGCGGAGGAACTGGTGAAACAGGTTCAATCGGCGACATGGTTTGGAAAGACAACAATGGCAATGGTATCATGGATGCTGGTGAGCCGGGAGTGTCAGGAGTAAAAGTAGTGTTGTTACTTGTGCGGGTAACTGGAAAGGAACAAAGACTACCGATTCCAATGGTAAATACAAATTTTCTGGCCTAGCAGCTGGTAGCTATAAGATCAAATTAGAGAACTTACCTTCTGGATATGAGATCACTAAGAAAGATGCGACCGGCGACAACAATGATTCAGATCTAAATAGCAATAGGGTATCTGATTGTGTGACTTTAGGTTCAGGACAAAACATTACTAATCTCGATGGTGGACTTAAGCCTTCTGGCGGAGGTGGCGGAGGAACTGGTGAAACAGGTTCTATCGGCGACATGATCTGGAAAGACAACAATGGCAATGGTATCATGGATGCTGGTGAGCCTGGAGTGTCAGGAGTAAAAGTAGTGTTGTTTACTTGTGCGGGTAACTGGAAAGGAAACAAGACTACCGATTCCAATGGTAAATACAATTTCTCTGGCCTAGCAGCTGGGAGCTATAAGATCAAATTGGAGAACTTGCCTTCAGGTTATGAGATCACTAAGAAAGATGCGACAGGCGACAACAATGATTCAGATCTAAATAGCAACAGGGTATCTGATTGTGTGACTTTAGGTTCAGGACAAAGCATCACTAATCTTGATGGTGGGCTAAAGCCTTCTGGCGGAGGAACTGGTGAAACAGGTTCAATCGGTGACATGATCTGGAAAGATATTGATAAAGACGGTATTATGGATGCTGGTGAGCCTGGGGTATCTGGCGTTAAGGTTGTTTTATTCACTTGCGGAGGTCAGTGGAAAGGGACAAAGACTACCGACTCCAATGGTAAGTACAAGTTCTCAAACTTAACAGCTGGTAGTTATAAGATTAAAGTCGAAAACTTGCCTTCAGGGTATGAGATTACAAAGAAGAATGCGACTGGAGACAACAACGACTCAGATCTAAATTCCAACAAGGTATCTGATTGTGTAACTTTAGGTTCAGGTCAAAACATTACTAATCTTGATGGCGGACTAGTTGCTCCAACTACACCACCAAACAATACAGCTAAGATTGGTGACAAGGTTTGGAATGATACCAACAAGAATGGCATTCAAGATGCTGGTGAAGCAGGAGTTGGTGGTGTTAGAGTTACGCTATTTACTTGTAACGGTACATATGTAGATGCAAAAACTACCAACTCAAATGGTAACTACATTTTTGATCAGTTGTCGGCTGGTTCTTATCAAGTCAGAATTAGTAATATTCCGAATGGTTATGTATTCACTAGCAAAGACCAAGGTAACGAAACCACGGACTCAGACTTTAACAGTAGTGGAACTAGCGATTGTATTGAACTTACAGCCGGAGCGCAGAATTTGACTATTGATGCAGGTATCTATGGTTCTCAAACAAATGAAAGTTCAGATTTAATGATACTATGGATTTAGATCTTTGTAAGCTAACTGGTGATACGTTCTCTGAGTTTACTTCTCAAGTTAGTGGTGCCTCAAGCTGCTCCCAAATAACTACAGAAAATGTACATCGACCTGATACAGACTTGAATCATTCATGCACTAATGGAGTTGACGGAAGACAAGGAACAGCAATGTGCCTATATATGCCAACTAAAAACTATGTAAGGGGTAGTGCAGAGCGAGTTGTGTTCAGTTTTACTGTTTCTCCCAAAGATAACTTTAAATTGAAAGAGCTCAGTTTCTATGAAATGGCTCCCGTACAGTATATTTCAGCTGCGTTTCCACCAGCAGACAACAACTATCTAGAAACTTTGCAGTAAGGATACTAAAGAATGGTAGCCAGATTTACGAGAAGACAGATTTAACCGGAAGAACGTGGAATAAAAAAGTATTTGATTTTGAAGGTCTATCTGGTTTTGAAGTCTCAACAACTACAAAATTTGAGTTTGAGTTGGTAGCTTTCAATCCACTACATAGAAGTGACCGTAATCTCGAAATATGGGATCTTGACGAAATCAAAATTAACGGAACATGTTTTTCTACAAATGCTCCACCACCTGCAAACGAGATGTTGACTTACAGAGTAAATGCTGGTGGTCAAGAAGTGATTGATGGTAAGTTGAAGTGGATGAATGATGATGTGAACAGCCCAGTGTCTTTCTTTAAAGGTTCTGCTGGTGTAGCTACAAGCAACGTTGATGCTTTCAACCCAACTGCTGCACCTGATCAGGTTTACGAAAGTATGAAAGTTGGAAGTGAACTGAATTATGAGTTCCCTGTTAAGAATGGCACTTACATGGTGAATCTATATTTCAGAGATAATGAAGGACTTGCACCTGGTGATAGAGTGTTCTCTGGAAGTCTCGAAGGGTTTGAAGCTTTCTCTGGTTTAGATGTTGGCTATATTGTGAATGACGGTATGCTTAAGAAGTCATTCATCGTCAATGAAGACGAGAACCTCGACCTCTCTTTGGAAAGTGAGATAGGACAAGCGATGATTTCAGGGATTGAAATAACAAGCCTTGACGGAAACACCGCACCATCTGTAAACATAGAAGTTGAAGCAAAAGACTTGGTTCTTTATCCAAATCCTGTTAATAACCAGTTGTATGTAGATTTCCAAATTGGAGATCAAGACAGAACAGCGCTTATTCAGGTTTACGACCAAAGCATGAGACTTGTTGAAACCAAATCAGTCGATTTATATTCTTCAGGATCAAAAACTGCTTTAGAAATGAGTAATCTGTCAAATGGTATGTACTTGATCAGAGTCTCTACTGAAACATTCCCTAAGCAAATGGGAAGAATTATTAAAGAGTAGATCAAGCAAAGTAAAAAATTGAATGGGCTGACAGCAGTCAGCCCTTCTTTATTTGCTTGACACATCTACCAATAAGATCAACCGAAAATCACTTGTGGTTAGCACTTATATCCTGAGCACTTTGTATTAAACATACAATACTGTCGATTTATCATTTTTGGTGCCTGTCTTTGCTGTGTTTGTCGAAATCAAATGTTACCTAAGCGCGTTCTTGCGATCTAATAAGTGTGAAATGTTTTTTTCTTTCTAAAAATTTAATTTTCTATTAATGATAAAGATTTACAAAAAGGCTTCTTTTCAATTGAGTAAGGCGCTTTTGTTATTTTTGCTCGCTTTTATAGTACAAGCTAGTTATGCCCAAACATCCAGTTCTGAAATTCATTGGGACCTTAACAATTGCGACACTAATTCAAACAATTTTGCCGTTCTAGACTTTTCAGAGTTTACGGCTACGAAGAATGGGAATTCTTCATGTTCTTCCGTAACAGCGACTAATATATATAGAAAACACTGGAGCTCATTCTTGTACCACCGATCGCAACGGCAATAAAAGTGCAGCAGCTTGTGTAACGATGCCCGATAATAATTACGAGAGAGGCTCTTCAAGTGCTGTTAGGTTTAGTGTGACTGTAGATCAGTTAATTCTTATCAAATGAATAGCTTGAGTTTTTATGAAACTGCTCCAGAGCGATTTCTCTACTCATCAGCTGACCCTACCTATGCTTCCCGAGAAGGTGTTAACAACTATCCTACGCGCTTTGCAATTAGAGTTTTAAAGGATGGGGTTTCAAGTATTTGAGCAGAAAGATCTAAGTACAGAAAGAGCCTGGAATTTGCGCTCTTTTGATTTCTCAAGCAATCCTGCATTTAAGGTAACTTCGACTTCTACATTTGAATTTGAATTAATTGCTTATGCTCCAATTGGAAATGGAAAAAATGTTTATGCATGGGATCTTGATGATCTAAATGTACAGGGAACTTGCAATTCAACCCCGTTAGTAGAAATTTGTAACGACGGTATAGACAATGACAATGACGGCCAAATTGATGAGAACTGTGAAACAAATACAGGTTCAATCGGCGACATGATTTGGAAAGATGCAGATTCAGATGGAATCATGGATGCAGGCGAAAGTGGTGCACCCTGGAGTTAAAGTGGTTTTATTCACTTGTGCTGGCAAATGGAAAGGAACAAAGACTACCGACTCCAATGGTAAGTACAAATTTTCTGGCTTAGCAGCTGGCAGTTATAAGATCAAAGTAGAAAACTTACCTTCAGGTTACGAGATCACTAAGAAGGATGCGACTGCAAACAACAATGACTCAGACCTTAATAGCAATAGATATTCTGATTGTGTGACTTTAGTTTCAGGCCAAAGCATCACTAATCTTGATGGTGGACTAAAGCCTTCAGGTGGAGGTGGCGGCGGAACTGGTGAAACAGGTTCAATCGGCGACATGATTTGGAAAGATGCAGATTCAGATGGAATTATGGATGCAGGCGAAAGCGGTGCATCTGGAGTTAAAGTGGTTTTATTCACTTGTGCTGGAAAATGGAAAGGAACAAAGACTACCGACTCCAATGGTAAGTACAAATTTTCTGGCCTAGCAGCTGGCAGTTATAAGATCAAAGTAGAAAACTTACCGTCTGGTTACGAAATCACTAAGAAGGATGCTACGGGAGACAACAATGATTCAGATCTAAATAGCAACAGGGTATCTGATTGTGTGACTTTAGGTTCAGGTCAAAACATTACTAATCTCGATGGTGGACTTAAGCCTTCCGGTGGCGGAGGTGGCGGAGGAACTGGTGAAACAGGTTCAATCGGCGACATGGTTTGGAAAGACAACAATGGCAATGGTATCATGGATGCTGGTGAGCCTGGAGTGTCAGGAGTAAAAGTAGTGTTGTTTACTTGTGCGGGTAACTGGAAAGGAACAAAGACTACTGATTCCAATGGTAAATACAATTTCTCTGGCCTAGCAGCTGGTAGCTATAAGATCAAATTGGAAAACTTGCCTTCAGGTTATGAGATCACTAAGAAAGATGCGACCGGCGACAACAATGACTCAGATCTAAATAGCAACAGGGTATCTGATTGCGTGACTTTAGGTTCAGGACAAAGCATCACTAATCTTGATGGTGGACTTAAGCCTTCTGGTGGCGGAGGTGGCGGAGGAACTGGTGAAACAGGTTCTATCGGCGACATGGTTTGGAAAGACAACAATGGCAATGGTATAATGGATGCTGGTGAGCCGGGAGTGTCAGGAGTAAAAGTAGTATTGTTTACTTGTGCGGGTAACTGGAAAGGAAACAAGACTACCGATTCCAATGGTAAAATACAATTTCTCTGGCCTAGCAGCTGGGAGCTATAAGATCAAATTGGAGAACTTGCCTTCAGGTTATGAGATCACTAAGAAAGATGCGACCGGCGACAACAATGATTCAGATCTAAATAGCAACAGGGTATCTGATTGTGTGACTTTAGGTTCAGGACAAAGCATCACTAATCTTGATGGTGGACTTAAGCCTTCTGGTGGAGGCGGCGGAGGAACTGGTGAAACAGGTTCAATCGGTGACATGATCTGGAAAGATTCAGATTCAGATGGAATTATGGATGCAGGCGAAAGCGGAGTATCTGGAGTAAAAGTAGTTTTATTTACTTGTGCTGGTAACTGGAAAGGAACAAAGACTACCGATTCTGATGGTAAATACAAATTTTCTGGCCTAGCAGCTGGTAGCTATAAGATCAAATTAGAGAACTTACCTTCAGGTTATGAGATCACTAAGAAAGATGCGACCGGCGACAACAATGATTCAGATCTAAATAGCAACAGGGTATCTGATTGTGTGACTTTAGGTTCAGGCCAAAACATTACTAATCTCGATGGTGGCCTTAAGCCTTCTGGTGGAGGTGGCGGAGGAACTGGTGAAACAGGTTCAATCGGCGACATGGTTTGGAAAGACAACAATGGCAATGGTATCATGGATGCTGGTGAGCCTGGAGTGTCAGGAGTAAAAGTAGTGTTGTTTACTTGTGCGGGTAACTGGAAAGGAAACAAGACTACCGATTCCAATGGTAAATACAATTTCTCTGGCCTAGCAGCTGGTAGCTATAAGATCAAATTGGAGAACTTGCCTTCAGGTTATGAGATCACTAAGAAGGATGCAACCGGAGACAGCAATGATTCCGATCTGAATAGCAATAGATATTCTGATTGCGTGACTTTAGGTTCAGGCCAAAGCATCACTAATCTTGATGGTGGGCTAAAGCCTTCTGGCGGAGGAACTGGTGAAACAGGTTCAATCGGTGACATGATCTGGAAAGACATCGATAAAGACGGCATCATGGATGCTGATGAGCCTGGGGTATCTGGCGTTAAAGTTGTTTTATTCACTTGCGCAGGTAAATGGAAAGGAACAAAGACTACCGACTCAAATGGTAAATACAAGTTCTCAAACTTAACAGCAGGAGATTACAAGATTAAAGTAGAAAACTTGCCTGCAGGATATGAGATTACAAAGAAGAATGCGACTGGAGACAACAACGACTCAGATCTAAATTCCAATAAGGTATCTGATTGTGTGACTTTAGGTTCAGGTCAAAACATTACTAATCTTGATGGCGGACTAGTTGCTCCATCTACACCACCAAACAATACTGCCAGTGTAGGTAACAAAGTGTGGGAAGATACCAACAAGAATGGTATTCAAGATGCTGGTGAAGTAGGAGTAGACGGTGTTAGAGTTACGCTATTTACATGTGATGGTACATATGTAGATGCACAAACTACCAACTCAAATGGAATGTATCTATTTGATAAGCTAGCTGCTGGCTCTTATAGAGTTACGTTTAGTAATTTCCCAAATGGTTATAAGCTTACTCAAAAGGACGTTGGTTCAGATAGCAATGATTCTGATGCTAATAGTGATGGGAAAACTGATTGTTTTGATCTAGGAACTGGAGAAAACGACTTGACGATCGATGCAGGTATTTACAGCACAGCTACAACTACCACATCTACCCAAGCAATGGTGAAGTGGGATTTAGATCGATGTGTACCTGGGGGTCACAATGATTTTCCTGATTTGACTGGCTCTGGAAGCTGCAGCTCTATTGATGCTTCGACATTAGGTAGGGATGTAGGACCAAACTCTTGTACAACCGATCGCTTCGGTAATCTAGGTAGAGCAATGTGCGTGCAAATGCCTACCGATTCTTACGAAAGAGGATCTGCTACAGCAGTAAGGTTTAGCATTACAGTTTCTCCGAAAGAAAGCTTCCAACTTGAAAGCTTAAGCTTTTACGAAATTGCACCTGAAGAGTATAACATTACTACTTTCTACGGAAATGAAACTGGAAGAGGTTTGAATAATTACCCAGAATTGTTTGCAGTAAGAGTATTAAAAAATGGAACTCAGGTTTTCGAAAAAACTAACATTCCAACCGAAAGACAATGGAACAAAAGAACATTTGATTTTAGCGAAATAAGTGGCTTTGAAGTTTATACAACTACTAAGTTTGAGGTCGAGCTCTTTGCTTATAGACCTGTAGGGAATGGTGCTGGTCATAAGATTTGGGACATAGATGAAGTCAAATTAAATGGCAAGTGTACTGAAACTATTGCTCCACCACCTGCAAACGAGATGTTGACTTACAGAGTAAATGCTGGTGGTGAAGAAGTGATTGATGGTAAGCTAAAGTGGATGAATGACGATATGAACAGCCCAGTGTCTTTCTTTAAAGGTTCTGCAGGTATCGCAACAAGTAACGTTGATGCTTTCAACCCAACTGCTGCACCTGATCAAGTTTACGAAAGCATGAAAGTTGGTAGTGAATTGAATTATGAGTTCCCTGTTAAGAATGGTTCTTATATGGTGAATCTATATTTCAGAGATAATGAAGGACTTGCACCAGGCGATAGAGTGTTCTCTGGAAGTCTCGAAGGGTTTGAAGCTTTCTCTGGTTTAGATGTTGGCTATATTGTCAATGATGGTATGCTAAAGAAGTCATTCATCGTCAATGTTGAAGACGAGAATCTTGACCTCTCTTTGCAAAGTGAAAAAGGAGAAGCAATGATTTCAGGGATTGAAATTACAAGCCTTGACGGAAACACTGCACCATCTGTAAACATAGAAGTTGAAGCAAAAGACTTGGTTCTTTATCCTAATCCGGTTAAAAATGAATTGTTTGTTGATTTCCAAATTGGTGATCAAGATAGAACAGCACTTGTCCAGGTTTATGACCAAAGTATGAGACTTGTTGAAACCAAATCAATCGATTTATATTCTTCAGGATCAAAAACCGCCTTGGAAATGGGTAATCTGTCAAATGGCATGTATTTGATCAGAGTTTCTACTGAAACGTTCCCAAATCAAATGGAAGAATCATTAAAGAGTAGTTCAAAAGCTGAACTTAAGTAAATGTAAAGGCTGTCCTTAATTGGATGGCCTTTTTTTGTATCTGCGTCAATAGCCACCATCATCTTTTTTACTTTGGACTGCCTGACAAAAGATCATTGTCGATTCACCTCTGTATCTTTTTTCCTAGATTTTGTTTTCAGCAAACTGATTGAAATCAATGAATGGGACGAGAGTTGCAAAGTGTGACAATCTTCGTATTTGTATCGTTTATGTTATAGACCAGACTGAACAGGTTCATTTTGCTCTATGGAAACATACCTCCATGTGACAAAAGAATCAATTGAAAAGAGCGATTCACATATCGATCATTCTTATTATTACGACAGCTTGTATTAAGCTACAGGCACAAACTTCCTCAAGTTTCGACGGACAGCTTTCAGCTTTTGTCAGCTTTAATCCCGATGCTTCGGCGCCCTTATTTCTTGGTGCCCGTTACTTACCCAAGTTTAGCTTTGAACTGCCCATTGACTCTTCCAAGATGCTTGATTTTGAAGTGTCTCTTAATTTGACTGGCAGTTCTTTTTTGAACCACTTCCTAATTCTGGACCATTTCTCACACTTGATCCTTATCGCTTTTGGGCCAGATACACCAGCAAGCAATTTGAATTGCGGTTGGGTCTACAGAAAATTGACTTCGGTTCAGCAAGTATCCTACGCCCGTTGCAGTGGTTCAATCAGATCGATCCCAGAGATCCCTTGAGACTGACCAATGGTGTATATGGTGCTCTTGGGAGATACTACTTTCTGGACAATAGCAACGTCTGGCTTTGGGTCTTGTATGGAAACGAAAAAGGGCGTGGGTTTGACTTCTTTCCGTCTAATTCTAAGAGACCAGAATTTGGAGGGCGTATTCAGGTACCTTTTGGATTGGGCGAAATTGCTTTTTCGTACCACAACCGAGAGGTTCAGAACTTATTGTCATCAATAGTACCTGCAAATATTCAAGAGAACAAATACGGCATTGATGGGAAATGGGACTTAGGGGTTGGAGTCTGGTTTGAATCTACCTATAGTAAATTCGTCGCATTCGAAAGCCCTTTCACTTATCAGATGTTGGTCAATGTGGGCATGGATTACACTTTCCCCTTTGGAAACGGCCTTAATGTGATCGGGCGAGTACTTATTGCTTTCGTACGACCATGAAGCATTTGCTTTCGACAAACCTATTGGAATATCAGCTCTTATGACTTCTTACCCATTGGGGTTATTTGATACCGTAAGTAGCATATTTAGCTTTAATCATAGTAGTGACGATCTATCAGTCTTTGTAAATTTCCAACATGACTTTCCCAAAATGACGGGATACATCATGCTATATTATAATCCGGAAGCCCAACAAGGCATCACCAATAATGAATTGGTTAACACCTTTGTCGGACCGGGAATTCAATTGATGTTGGTTTATAACCATTAAGAATGAGCACAGGAAAAGAAATTATTGCGCTTTCGAAAGTGATCAAGGATTACCCCATGGGCGATCGACAATTCAGAGCACTGAACGAAATTGATCTTTCGATTAACTCCGGAGAATTTGCTGGTCTTGTTGGTCCTAGCGGCTCTGGAAAGACTACGCTGCTCAATATTATCGGTTCGCTTGATGTTCCTACTAAAGGAAAGGCCCTTGTTTTAGGTGAGGACATCGGCAAGCTTTCGCACAAAGCCTCTGCAAAATTACGGTCTCAGAAAATCGGCTTCATCTTTCAGGTCTTTAACCTACTTCCCGTCTACTCGGTATACGAAAACGTAGAGTTTCCATTACTCATCCAAAAACAACCCGACTCAGTGCGAAAGAAAGCCGTCGAAGGAGCCCTAGAATGGGTAGGCCTCTCAGATCTCGCCAACAAGAAGCCATCTAAGCTTTCGGGCGGAGAAGGTCAGCGCGTCGCCATTGCTCGAGCTATGGTAAAGAAACCCGACTTAGTACTTGCCGATGAACCAACGGCCAACCTCGATGCTGCTAATGCGCACATCATCTTAGAGACCATGGCGAAATTGAACCGCGAACTAGGTACGACCTTCCTGTTTTCGACCCATGACGAAAAAGTAATGAGCTACCTCAGACGCATGATTAAGCTCGAAGACGGCACCATAGTTTCAGACGAAATTCAAACCCCGACTCGATCATGAAACTGGCTCTTCAACTCGCATATCGCAATTTAGTCGGTGCAGGATTACGGACTTGGCTCACGGTACTGGTACTTTCGTTTTCGTTCATCGTCATTATTTTCTTCAACGGCATGATGGATGGATGGAATGAACAAGCCCGCAAAGATTCCATAGAATGGGAATTTGGTCAAGGCCAATTGATTCATGCAAGTTACGATGCCCTTGACCCTTTCACGATTCAAGATGCACATGGTGAACTTCCCCAAAACTTAGGCGAAAGTGGAGCGCCGATTTTAGTAGCCCAAGGGTCTATTTATCCCGACAATCGCATGGTCTCAGTCATTCTCAAAGGTATTAAAGCAGATCAAGACGTACTTAAGTTGCCTACCAACCTTCTTGTTGAAAGTAGCGCCGACATTCCCGTACTGATCGGCAAGCGAATGGCCAGCTCGACCAAGCTAGCAGTTGGCGATCAGGTCGTGATGCGTTGGAGGGACAGCAATGGTACTTTCGATGCCACAGAGGTTACAGTCGCAGGTATTTTCGACTGTCATGTGGCTGCAATTGATAACGGACAAGTTTGGATGGACATCGAGCAGCTTCAAGAAATGACCCAACTTCCAGGTGAAGCAACCATGATGGTCTCAGGAACAAATATTGATGAAGCAACAATTGGTGATAATCAGTGGGTTTTCGAAGACAAGGAAGAGTTATTGAGTGACCTTACGGCTTTGATCGAGCTGAAAAAGTCGAGCACCTACTTCTTTTACATCTTGCTTTTGGGCATTGCTTTATTAGCGATTTTCGACACGCAAGTACTTTCGATTTTTCGCCGACAAAAAGAGATTGGTACTTACGTCGCATTGGGATTGACAAGACAACAGGTGGTAGGGTTATTTACTGCTGAGGGTTCAATGTACAGCATTTTGGTCTGCTCTTTTGGCCGCCATTTATGGTATTCCGTTTTTGGGCTGGATTGCGAAAAATGGTATAGGCGTGCCTCAAGGCTCGCAAGATATGGGGATCACAATTTCAGATCGCATCTTCCCGGTATATGGTCTTAGTTTGGTGCTCGGTACCATCTTGGTAGTGGTAATCGCCGCCACGATTGTAAGCTATTTACCGTCCCGAAAAATCGCCCGAATGAATCCGGTGGAAGCATTAAAAGGAAAATTATTGTAGGCGCGTTTCATCGTAGGGACGCATTGCATGGCATCAGCCACCGATGCGTCCCTACGATGAAGAAAAAAAAACAAACCATGCTAAAATTTTTATTCAAAGGTATTCTACGAGACAAGACCCGCAGTTTGTTGCCGATCATTGTGACGGCGATTGGGGTTTGGATTACGGTGATGGCGATCGGTTATGTCGAGGGTGCCATGGATGATATTGTAGATCAAAACGCCAAGTTAGAGACAGGACATGTAAAGGTGATGACACGTGCTTATGCCGAAAACAAGGACCAGTTACCCAATGATTTGGCAATTCTTGGGGTGGGTGAATTGCAGAAACAACTGGAAGCTGAACATCCCAAAATGGAATGGGTGAAGCGCATTAAGTTTGGTGGCTTATTGGATGTCCCAGATGCCAATGGATTGACCAAAGCCCAAGGACCAGCATTAGCAATGGCTCTGGAAATCATCAACAGCGAAAGCTCAGATGCCCAGCGGCTCAATCTTGAAGGAGCACTGGTTTCGGGAGCTCTACCATCAGCTTCTGGCGAAATATTGATGGGTGACGAATTTGCTTCACGACTTGAAGTAGGAGTGGGTGACGAGGTGACTTTTATTGGTTCGACCATGTATGGAAGCATGTCTCTTAAGAATTACCAAATCAAAGGCACCATCAATTTTGGCACCACTGGAATGGATCGCAGCTTTGTGGTGATGGACCTTAGCGATGCTCAATTGATCTTAGATATGGAAGATGGTGCTGGCGAAATTCTTGGCTACTTTGGAAACAACAACTACGATCGCTTTCGGGCCGATGAAATTGAGCAATCATTCAATGAAACCTATAGCCACGCTGCCGATGAATTTTCGCCCCAAATGTTCTCTCTTAGAAATCAGAACAACTTGGCCGAGTTCCTCGATTTTGCTGACTACCAGACGGTTTTCATCGTAACGCTTTTCGTCATAGCCATGTCGATCGTGCTATGGAATACCGGTCTTTTGGGTGGCCTGAGACGTTACAAAGAATTTGGCATTCGGCTTGCATTAGGTGAGGCGAAAGGTGCCATTTACCGTTCGCTCATTCTCGAAGCATGCTTTGTAGGCTTGATTGGGTCGGTTATTGGTACGTTACTTGGATTGGCGGGTACGTATTACTTGCAAGAAGTAGGAATTGACATTAAGGATATGGTTGGAGGGAATTCAACGATGATCATGCCGTCGGTTATCAAGGCTAAGATTACACCACAATTGTTCTACGTAGGTTTTATACCTGGACTATTTGCGGTGGTACTTGGAAACATGCTTTCGGGTATGGGAATTTATAAGCGTGAGACAGCTGGATTGTTTAAGGAGCTGGAGGTGTAGCTATTAGCTATTAGCTGCTAGCTATTAGTGATTTGGAATGTGAAGACTTTTGGGTGTGAAAAGGACTGATTACTTTGAGCGGGCTGGCCCTTTAGGTGCGACCGGCGAGGAATCAAAGGTGCGGGAAGTTTAGCTACAAGCCTTTGGCAGCCTTAAGAAATCAGGTGAACTGACAGTTTTTTCTCCATCATGCTGATTCTAGTGGCGGCTAACGGCTAAAAGCTAGTAGCTATTGAATTAGCTCCAAATAAATAATTTGAAAAAAAGTTGAGAGTTTTTGTTAACCTTTTGCTTTGGGCGTACATAAAGGAAGTAAAAACGCCATGCGAAACTTTAAAAATTTAATTATCTGGGAAAAAGCAATGAACGTAGTTGAGAAGGGTTACAAACTGACTGAGAAATTGCCGACGAAAGAACGTTACGGACTTCAGTCACAACTAAGGCGAAACTTGGTTTCGATTCCTTCTAATATTGCAGAAGGTGCTGGTAAACACACTAAAGCAGATTTTGCTAGATTCTTAGACATTTCCTTAGGGTCAGCCTTTGAAGCAGAAACGCAGTTGATATTGGTTGAACGCCTTAAGTTTGTCAGTGGCGATGAAGTGAAGCTTCTAAAAAACGACATTACCGAAATTCAAAAAATGATTGCTGCCTACTTAAGAAAACTAAGAATGTAAATTACTCTATCTCGTAGCCTTTTAGCTAAAATCACTATTGTTCCAAAGATCACACTTGGTACAATAGTGATCTAGAAGCTAGAGGCTAAAAGCTAAAAGCTAATGACATGAAACAAACTCTTATCCTTATATTCATCTTTACCACAGGACTGACCTTCCGCCAATCTCCCGATGTGATCATCACCAAAATCGACGCCAACATGAACTCAGAAACCCGCATCGTCAATTCTGACATGATCATCTATGGCAAACGAAACAGCCGCACCGTCTCCTCCATCGGTTATGCGAAAGGGATCGACCAATCCTTTACAGAATACCTAGCTCCAGCACGAGAGAAAGGTACCAAAATGCTAAAGCTCACCGATCGTCTTTGGATCTATTCACCTGGGACCGACCGTACGATTCAGTTGAGCGGACATATGCTGCGCCAGTCCGTAATGGGATCTGACCTATCCTACGAAGACATGATGGAGACCCGAAAGCTCACTGAGATGTATGATGCTGAAGTTATTGGCACCGAGGACATCGATGGGAGAGCGACTTGGATCCTTGAGCTTAAGGCGAAAGTCAAAGATGTCTCCTATGAAACCAGAAAAATTTGGGTCGATCAAGAACGCTTTGTTCCGTTAAAGGAAGACCTTTTCGCCAAGAGTGGCACCTTATTGAAGCGCACAGTAATGTCAGACGTTAAGAAGATCGATGGAAGGTGGTATCCTACCAAAGTCAATTACAAAGACATGCTCAAAGATGGAAAGGGAACAGATTTCATAGTCAAGGAGATCCAATTTGATGTCGAGATTCCTGCTCATATTTTGAACAAGGCGAGTTTGAAGAAATAGGGCGTTGCCCGCGATAGGCAGAACGCTTTTGGCTTTATGCTTTTTGGAGGCAGAGAAGAAAGGCAGGCCATAAACTCTAATTACTAATACAGATCTGAAAAACATTTCTCTTTGAACCTGGCCTAAGCTCTTATTTACAGCTATAAAATCTAGGGTCCAGCATCCAGCTTCCAGAAACTTTTTCTAGAGGCTAGAAGCTAGCTACTAGAAGCTTTTTTTAAGGATATACCTCTATCAATCCAAACTGCCACAGGTGATACCTAAAATGCATGTAGTGAAACAGTTCAATCTGCTCAAATGACAACTCACCTGCGAATGGTGCATAGGGCACATAATCAGGATTAGCTTCCCAGAAATCGTAAAAACCTTGAATCGCCGCGGGAACCAATGCTCTTGCTTCTTCAATTGAGCCGTATTTTACCGGCTTAACATCTGCTTTAGTTTTACCACTTGCTCTATATTTCAATACACAACCGCTTTCAATGAACTTTTGCATACCCATTTGACGCTCGTTGGCTGGAGACTCTCTTTCTCCTTCATATTTAACCGTCATGTTATTGAGCACGCTTACAATGTGTTCTACCATGTGCTGCGCGGTCATCAAACCAAAACTGGGTTCTTTATCGGCTTTCAAATTTTTAAGTAGGGCAGGCATTTCTTCCAATAGGAAGGTTCTTTTTGTTGTGGTAGTCATAATTTGTTTTTCGTCTAAATCAATTTACATAATATTTGACAGATCGTACTTGCGCTAACTTCGATGTAGGGACGGATTGCAATCCGTCCCTACATCGAAGTGTTGAGATCGTAGGCGCAGATTGCAATCCACGCCTACGTTGTTCTGAGCTAGCAGCTAAACCAAATAGCCACTCTTAATATCCGTAGTCAAATTGTCACCGCTCTCCAATCTTTCGCATAAATAAGAAATCTTAGGAAGCTCATATTCGAAGTAGTATTTCATGGTATGCATCTTTCCTTGATAGAACAATTCATCTTCGCCCGTTGCACCGTTGTCAAGCGCAGCCTGAGCGACCATTGCTTGCTTGAGCCATAACCATGATACCACCACGATTCCGAATAGTTCCAGATACAATGATGCATCTGCAAGGAAGACCTCAGGTGATCCTTTCATGGCGATCCCCATCAAGTGCTTAGTCGTTTTCTTTAGTTTTTCAGCAGCACTCCCTAGTGAGAAAGCATAAGGTTTTAAAACATCACTAAGAACAGCTGCATTGACTGTCTCCGTAATTTCGCCAGCAATAAGTTGAAGGGCCTTGCCTTTATGCATCGTAACCTTTCGCCCTAAAATATCCATACCATGAATGGCAGTAGTGCCTTCATAAATGGTATTGATTCTGATGTCTCGGTAATACTGCTCCAGCGGAAAATCATCGGTATAACCAGCGCCACCAAGCACTTGCATGCCCGCACTTACTGAGTGATTGCCCCATTCAGATGGAAATGATTTCACCATCGGAGTCAAAAGCTCCAGCAAGAGATGCGCGTTCTCCTTGGTTTCGCCTTCTGCATGCTCGGCCAAATCGGCGTAATAAGCACACAGTTGAACCAAATGCACACTGCCTTCAACGATTGACTTTTGGAAGAGCAGCAAACGACGCACATCGGCATGTTCAATAATCAAAACTTGCGATTGGTCGGGATTCTTGTTGGATGGGTGGCGGCCTTGTGGCCTTTCGTTTGCATACTCTAAACTCGCGTAGTAAGCAGCACTGGCTACCCCCAGTCGAAATGGCACCAGTTCCAATACGTGCCTCGTTCATCATCTGGAACATGTACTTGAGGCCTTTGTTGGGTTCACCAACCATATAGCCTTTGCAATCGTCTTTTTCGCCGTACATCAAGTGTGCGGCAACATATCCCTTTTGACCCATTTTGCCGAAAAGTCCTGCAGTTGTCACATCATTTGATACCTTCTCACTACCTTTTTGGCGAAATTTGGGAACGACGAAAAGAGAAATTCCTTTGGTCCCTGCCGGTGCTCCATCGATGCGAGCAAGGGTGAGGTGAATGATGTTTTCAGCGGTGTGATAATCTCCTCCTGATATGTAGATTTTTTGTCCGACGATATTATAGCTACCATCGCCGTTGTCATGTGCGCTCGTTGTGATGTCACTGAGTGAGCTTCCTGCTTGCGGCTCGGTCAATGCCATGGTTCCCTGCCACTCTCCGGCCATCATTTTAGGGACGAAATCGGCTTTAAGCGCTTCACTTCCGAAAGCCCTGATCAGGTTTGAGGCACCATCGGTGAGTAGTGCGTAGGCTGCTGCGTTTCCGTTAGCTGCGTTCATGATCATGCGCGAAGAGTAGAGGAGGATCTGCGGCATTTGTTGTCCGCCTTCTTCGTATGAAGCGTATGGTCCGATCCATCCACCATCGGCAATGGCTTTGATGGCGGGCTGTAAACCTTCATGGGCATAAACTTCACCAGCTTCCGGATCAAACTTGGCTTTGTTTTTATCCATATTGGTAAAAATGTTGTAAAGGTGATTGTCGGCGATGTCCTTTGCTGCCGAAATCGCCATATCGTAAATATCTTTACTGTAGTCACCAAAACGGGGTAGTTGTTTTAGTTGGTCCAATTGGAATACTTCGTGAAGCATAAATTGAAGGTTCCTGATGCTGATGTATTGCTTTGCCATGAGAATAGGGTTATGTGGCAATTTGTCGATTTTTTTGAAAAGATGCTCAGGCTTTATCACGGATTAAAAGGATTGCACGGAGGCTCAGGCTAAAGGCTTAGGATTTTTTGCTTTTAGGGGTAGAGAAAGGTTCACGCGAAGAGATGCAGGTTCAGGCTTTATGCTTAAAGCTTTTAGGGTTGGAGAAAGGTTTCACGCAAAGGCACAAAGATTGATTTGTAGGACGAGATACTTTCTTTTAGCGACGCATATTTTTTAAGTTCGCAGGTTGCTGCACAACGAAGGTAAGCTCGCGGAGAAAAGATTAGGCTAGTCATACATAGGGCCCAATAGGATCCTTTTCACAAGCGCAGCCCTCGGGTTTAGCCGGGGGTGATTTTGGTTGTTTTTCTCCACCCAGCTTATGCTCCTTAAGTCCTTCTTGGCTCAGCCAATGCTCCTTTGTACGAAATTCTATATCACCTTGCTAAGCCTAAGCCTAAGCATACAGCCTAAGCCTGAACTTCTCCACATAATCGATCCACCCTGCCAAGCCTGCAACTTTTTCCTATCTTTCGCCTACCAATGAAAAATCAAGACTACTTCCTCGGAGTACACCAAAAAGAAGTCGAAAGACTCAATCGCCAGCACCAGGCTTGGCAGCCAGAAATGCTGCAACTGATTCACCAAGCTGGGCTGGCCAGTTGCGATGACATTCTAGATATCGGTTGCGGACCAGGCTTCACATCGTTTGAGATATCCAAGCAATGTCCTAAGGCGAAAGTTACTGCCCTCGACAAGGCCACTTTGTACCAAGACTACTTAAAGCATAGGATCGAAAGAGATGGGTTCGAAAACCTGGTGCCACTGCAGAGAGATCTCTTGGACTGGACTGACCATGCAAGTAGTTATGACGCTGCCTATTGCCGATGGGTATTGGCATTCTTAATTGCTGATTTGCCGAAAGTGCTTTCGACAATTTATGAGAAGCTACGTCCGGGAGGCGTATTTGCGATTTCGGAATACTTGACGTTGGACAGCTTTACTTGTTCGCCACCCAACCCAAGCTTCGATGCGTACACCCAATCTTGGAATAACTTCTACCTGAACAACGGTGGAGATGCCCAAATTGGCACCTACTTGCCCAAGCTCTTAGAAGAAGCTGGCTTCAAAATAGAATCATGCAAGACTGTCGGTGGGATGTCGCCTGCCAATCATCGCTTATGGAATTGGTGGAGGGATGCGTTTGATAATTTCGCCCCAACATTTGTGGAGCAAGGTCTTATGGCGAAAGCTGATTTTGACAATTTGGAAGAGTATTGGGCTGCTTGTTCTTCTAAAGAGCGAGGCTGTTTTATTTATTCGGCAGTAATGGTGCAGATCGTGGCGAGGAAAAGGTAACAGGCTTAGGCTGTAGGCTCAGGCTCTTTTGATAGCGTATAGAAAAAGCACACGGCGCAGTAAAGGCGGTTCCTGCGGAACGAAAAGGATACGCGGCGCAAAGGAGCACAGGCGATAGGAGCGTAGGTTCTTGGGGAACTACGAAAAAGACAGGCGGCGAATGCGGTGGAACAGTGATAGGAGAGGGTTTCCTATAGAACTAGGAAGTGACTTGAACCGATTCCAATTGTTGCTTGAAATTGCATGCAAATAATTTCGTTATTAAGTACATGAATTTACCAGATGAGTTTTTCCACGTAATGATCATTGCAGCCATTGTTGGAGCGGCGATGATTACAGTTGATTATTTTGCGAAAAGTAAAAGAAATTCCCGCGGCAGAATTCGTGACAGAGGATTTAGAAAAGCAAAGAGAAGAGCGATAACCCTTTTTTGCCCCTATAAGCGTTAGTGTTTTAAAACTCGTCAGTTTGGGCGTCTTTCAGTAACCAAATCAACCTTTGGCTCTGCGCTCCTAGCCAATTCTGTTAGGAATTTTGCGTTCTTAGCTAGCCAAAGAGTTCTTTTAGAGCAGAGTATTGCTTTTGATGAATATTATTTTCCTAAAGAAGAAATCCCAAAGAAAACTTAGAGGCATTGCGCGAACCAAAAAGTACGTCCAAAGTATTTTAGTAAGGCCATTAAATATCCAAATTCCCATAAAACACCCCTTCACGATTCATAAAAGAGCCATCCTTTCGATTCAAATCTAATTGCCCTCCAGCAAAATTTGTTGCCGGCAACCCCAATTCCTGATAAATGCACGCCGTCGCAGCATAGTCCCAAAGACATCCGCCACCACTTTCCTTTTTTGGAAACTTCAACATGACGGCCGGACTGTTCTCCAAGACATAAATGGCATTCAATACAGAACCAGCTCCAGAGATTTCTTTAATACCGTTTAATCCCAAACGCTCTACTTGAGAATTGAGGAGCTCTTTAATTTCGCCAAAACGAGGCGTGTCCTTCAGCTTCTTGTCGGTGACATAAGTCAAGTGGTTATTTTCAAGCGACACCTCCCAAGACTTGCCATTCTTGTAGGCTCCGTGTTCTTTAATGGCGTGGTAAAGATTATCGGTGCTCGGATCATAAACTACCCCGATCTGAGGCGATCCGTCTTTTGCTACCAAGGCTATAGATACCGAGAAGCCCGGATGTTTATTGATGAATGCCAGTGTGCCGTCCATAGGGTCTACACACCAAAAAAAGTCTTTGACGAAGCGGCTTCCATCATCTGGAGTTTCTTCTGATAAGAGTGCCAGGTCAAAGGCGTCACAAGTAGGTCTTAACTGTGAAAGAATGGCAGCTTCACAGGCCCGATCAACTTTCGTCACAACTTGCGAAGCATAACCGGCGTCTGTTTGTTTGAGCTCCACAGGCACATCCTCATTTATATGCTTCCGTATGATTTTTCCGGCCGAACGGGCTGCTGAGACGGCTATTTCGCCAAGTTGTAATAAGTCCATGTCTTTAGCTTAATCTTTAGCTTAATCTTTCGATAACGTCTTTCGTTACTCTTTCGCTGTAACTATTGATCTTCCAATGTCCCGGACTCCACCCTTTCAAGAAGCGATGAAAGTCAGCCCAAGCCACGCGATAAAGAGACCGCCATTCTGATTCCAAGGCACCATTTCTTTCGCCTAAAGCCCGGTGAAGGTGATCAAAATAGGTGTCAAGAATCTTGGCTTCTAAACGTTCGCATTCACTTTCGTTTAAACAACTACCTACGAAATAGGCGACATCCTTCATTCCGCAACCGCCGCCTACATATTGAAAATCTAGTCCGCTGACATTACCGTCTTTCGCAAAACAGAAATTGGCCAACTTTGCATCACCATGGACGAAAGTTTTGTAGGTGCAGGAGTTAAGTGCGTGATCAATTTTGGAGGCTGCTGTTTTCAACTTTCGATTAGTGAGGACTTCAAGCTCCTGAGGCCGGGTTTCCAAATGCCAATAGGTACCGACTTTCCAAAGCCCATCGGGAATTTCGCCCAAAAAGCTGGCGTGAAATTGTGCCAACCATGCCAGGCAGGAAGCAATTTCGTCCCAACTTAATGCATGTTTACGAAAGGGGAACCCCACCTCGTTTAGGTCCTCTAGTACCATGAGGACCTCATCGTCTTTGGTCTCAATAGCCAGACATTGTGGCAAACGGGCGATGCTCTTTTGGCTGTAGGTTTTGTACCACTTGGTCTCCACTTGGTACGACTTAACTTTCCGTTGATGGCCTATGTCGGTGTTCCATCCGCGCGGATGATTGGCTTGTTTGGGTAGTTGAACGTGCTTGACCACGACACTTTGGACCGAAGCATTTTCTAGGCCAATGCGAATGATCTTTCCGTAGCCACTCCACAATTCTTGGATGGTCTCTTTTTCAAATAAAGAGGAGGCTCCGGTGCAATTGAGAATGATTGATTGGAAGTGTTCAGTCATGAAGAGTAAAGATAGTTCCTGCGGAACTAAAAAGCACGCGGCGCAGTGGAGTAGAGGCGGCAGGAGCGGCTAACAAAGGAATCACTCTAGATTCAATCAACATCTTTCTCAGGTTATCAGCAAAAGTTAATATATAATTGAGATTCGTGTAAATTCTCGTTCGGACCATTTCATCCAGTACCAGCGGCACGCAGCAAACGTAGCCCCGGATGATAATCCGGGGTCACAATTGTGTTTACGAGCCTAGTTCCGTAGGAACGATTTCCACATGTTACAGTAGCTCTGTGAAAACATACTGTGGATCAAATTCGACGCCTTTTTCCTTCAATAGCTCAGAATACTCCTCTAAAAACGATTTGTTTCGATGATGGTTCGGGAATCTTTCGTGTAGGTTGTTAACCGCTCTTCAAAAGACTTCATGATCGCTGAAGGCCAAGGAATGATCAGCCTGTTATTTACACCATGGCCTTGTTTGGCCGTGCCGATGTTTTTGTTCCTTCTGGTGGGGTTGATCACTTTCGAAACTTACTTATAAGCAAGGGGATAGTTTTTCCAGTCTTTCCCACGTATCATCCATATGATTTCACAAGCGAAAATTGCCATTCCTGAACCTAAGAAGAGGCCTGAAAAGAAATCTAAGTGATTTAATGATGATAAAAAATATCCAATAGCAGTAGCAAAGAATATCAACCAGTTTCTTAGTCTAAGCTTTTTCATGTATCTCAATTTAAGAAGAAACTAGAGGAGGCACAAATCAAACGGTTTTTTCACATTGATTCAACTTTGATGTCCACCTACCAATCTTGCTATCGATAATTCGTCAAATTTTAAAGCCCTTAAAATAGTTCTTACTTTAGCCAAGTCGGTTCTTCTTACCCTATCAAATTCGCCAATCAATCCACTTGCCCAAAGCCTCTCATTGCCCGTCATTCCTCCCAGGCCAATCACTTTGTTTGCTCTAGTATTGATCTCTTCTTTGGTCACAATTATGGGGCTTTAAAGAGTTATCAGTTTGGTTTCCCGAAATCATTTAGCCAGTTGATAACTACCCACCAAAACTGAAGCCGAAATTTGAAGTAAATTTTCCAATTCACGAATCATATCAACGGTCAAACGCTTTTTCCTATTTAAGATCTCAGATACCCTACTTTTGCCTCCAATTATTCCAACAAGATCTTTTTGACGCATATTTAGTTCTTCCATACGAATTTTAATGGCTTCAATAGGATCTGGAGCTTCAATGGGATAATGCTCATTCTCGTAATGTTCAATAAGCATGGATAAGATTTCTGCTTCATCACCATCTGGAGAATTAATTGTTGCATCAAAGATTATCTCAAGGCGTTTGAGTGCATTTTGATAATCACTTTCCGTCTTAATTGGTCTTAAATTCATCGTGTGCTACCTTAAATAGTGTTTGCGTCAATTTTGTTATATTGGGCATGAGTACCAATAAAACGAATGAATCCCCATTGTCTTTCATAGTTGAACTTAACTATCAGCCGATATGAGTTTCCCTTAATATTGAAAACGACTCGTCCTTGTTTTAAAATACTTGCGCTCGCATATGATTGCTTGACATCATTGGGGGACTTCCAATTCGAATTTTTCGCTGTGTCATACCATGTCTTGAGATACTGTTCAGAGTCAGCATGTGCTTCCCAAAAATTTCTGAGCGTACTCTTTGCAATTATCCGTTTCATGAAGAGACGTTTACACAAAGATAGTTAAAGTTCTCAAATAAAGAACTTTGTGTTTGCATTTTCTTCGCAACCATTATCTTCCTCTCTCCTCCTTGCTAAGCTTAAATAGCTCAAATAGCTTATCTATTCCCCTCTCTTCCGCTGTTCTAGCATTTTCTCAAACAACGTGTTCAACTGCGATTGTTTGGTGAATGGAATCACCACATCCCCCGGTGTT
>CANNZV010005432.1:23-27267 GCA_947561585.1 Caprella mutica
GCTGCCAACATTTTTCATCAATTTGTCTAGTCCTGAGTCCTCCAACATTTTTCCAGTTTCCCCTCCAAAATTAATGGTAATATAGAAATTAATAGCTAAATAAATATCCTCCGATATTGCAGGAATTGTTTTATTAGAGAAATTGAATATCTCCTGACATATCATTAGAATTTACCAGTAAATATAATCTGGGTTCAGTGCACCAAATACAAACCAGTATGTTACCATTAATTTAGCTGCGGGAGATTCTGAATCTGTTGCTGAGAATCAGAGAGCAACTCTCTCCGACTCTCTCAAAATAAAATCTCTGCGGGAGATTGAGAAGAGACACATTATGCAGACAGACTGGGCGAAGATCGCGTCACTGTCACTAGCGTTTATATGCGACTTGTTATTGGTATTTGTTTGTAATTTATCCTTAAGTGACCGATTGATTACTGGTACAAACACCCTATAGGCTATAGCCAGACTGCAGAAACTGGTAAAGTGTTTTCCAAGAAATCCTCTATTTTGGCTTCTGTTCCCAGTAAAATTCATGTAAACATAGTTAGAAATTAAGGATTGTTCGCACAGAAAATGTTAAAAATGTCTCATGTTCAGCAGACTCCAGTCTGTATTTGGTGCACAAAATCACACTGACTTTTCCAATAAGCTAAGCTGAAAAAAATCCACCATAAATTTCCAGTAATTTGGCTGATATATCAACATTTTCCCCATTTTTCCACCGAAAACTAATGGTAATAAAGGAATAAATAGCTAAAAATCCACCTACTTTGATAGAATATTATTTTCAAAGGAGGAAAATTCCACTGACATTTCGGTGGAATTTACCATGAAATACAGTCTGGTGCAGACTGGCCCTATAGGAGGAAATTAAGGATTGTTTGCACAGAAAATGTTAAAAATGTCTCCCATATTCAACAGACCAGTCTGAAAAGTGAAAACCAGTCTGAAAAGCATGCATAATCAGTCTCCGGAGGGATATTTAATTTTTGGGGCAATTTCTCTCCAAAGATTTTCAAATTTCTCTCCAAAATGGCTAAAAATCTCAAAATACTCTCCAACAATTACATGTATGATGTAAACATAGGAATTAATTAGAAAATTGTCACCAGATAATTCAGGACACTAATTTCAAAGCCTCAATAGTCGACGGATAATCTTCAAAACTTCATCATGCATCTTTTGCAGACTGGTCAACAGACTGGCATCCTGATTCCATGCCAGAGTGGAAAACACAAATTCTAACAGAGTTACTCATGAATACTCAACTGCGGAGTTTATTAATGATTAACATGATTAACCCTGCTTAGAATTAGTAAAGCATGTAGGTACCTTATACCTACACCAGTCTGTATTTCGTGGTAAATTCCACCGACATGTCGGTGCAATTTTTTCCCTTTGAAAATAATATTCTGGCAAAGTCGGTGGATTTCTAGCTATTTATTCCTATGTTACCATTAATTTTCGGTGGAAAAATTGGAAAAATGTTGGTGGATCAGCAAAATTACTGGAAATTCTTGGTGGATTTTTTCAGTTTTCTGAAAAAGTCAGTGAGATTTTGTGAACCAAATACAGACTGGTACCTATACCAGTTTAAATTTGGTGCACTGAACTCCTCTGACTTTTTTAAAAATCTGAGAAATAGCTGCCAACATTTTTCATCAATTTGTCCAGTCCCCAAGTTATATAGTATGGCTCATAAACTCTCCATTTGTCTCTCCAGCTCTCTCCAAAAATCATTAAATTTCTCTCCAAAATGATAAGATTATCATAAATTCTCCAAAATAACATTGTAGCATAGGAGAAAATTAGATATTTCTCACCATTTGCAATTGGAGGGCTCAAAAAAACTGTACAAAATTTTGAATCAATTCCTATGTTACCATTAATTTAGCTGCGGGAGATTTTGAATTAATTCCTATGTTACCATTAATTTAGCTGCGGGAGTTTGAAGATTCTGAATCTGCTGCTGAGAGTCAGAGAGTAGCTCTCTCTCAAATTAAAGTCTCTGCGGGAGAAGAGACATAGGGTAAGTGATGTAAATGTCGGCCCTGATGCAAGGATCGGACAGTTGAATAACACAGATTTTCTTCACTTATAATAACAATATACATCTTCACTCTTCCGGCAAATATATTTTTGAAGGGAATTTGTTTTTTCATTTCATATGTGGCAACACTCCAAAATACATTCGCGTCAAACTTGGATTGTTTATCAGTATTAAACAGAAGCCAATCAGATATACACACGCATGTGCTGCATTCCTTAAAAAATCGATAAGAGGTTGTGCACTTTCGTTGGTACGTAAATTCTAAACTGAATGATTCTATCAATGTATTTTTATGTATGATTGATAAATTATGATTGGAGAATACTTTAAAATATGATTTGGCATTTAAATTCCTTTTGAATATTTGATTATAGTTAGGCCGATAATTACTTCACGATTTCACTGATGAAGGTTGAATCGGACAGGTGGCCGATCATTAGTTCAAATGGATTTGTCTTCATTTCTTAATGATTTTTTGTAATTATGTTTTTTATTATTGTTTTCTTTGATAAATAATATCCAAAATTGATAAATATACTTATGAGCACTGTCCGCACGGGCGGTCGAAATTACCTTCATAGTGAGACCGATCATTGCATCAGTATAAGAATAACAAAATTAATATAAAATATCTTTACAGGGAACATATTAATCAGGAAAATGCCTTCTAATAAATGAAAACTAAATTATTCTGAAGAGCAAATGACCAAAAGCAATTGCAGCGGTTAAAAGAGGTGATACAATTAGAGGAGTTGCTAAATCTTACAATGTACCAAGGGCTACTTTATTTGACAAAGTTAAAGGGAGAACTCCTCTTGGCAGAAAAATGGGACATGATCCTTATCTTACATCTGATGAAGAAAATAAAATAATTAGCTGGATAATGCGTTGTGGTCAAAGAGGTCTACCCCCCAACACTGACGATCTATTCAATACTGTCCAGAATATCATCAGAGAATCTAAACGAAAAACTCCATTTCATGATGATAGACCAGGACGGTATTGGTTCAAGGCGTTCAAACGAAGACACCCACAAATATCAGTTAGGAAACCTGAACGTGTTTCAAAAGCTCGAGTTGGAGTGACAGAAGAAAGCATTAGGAAATGGTTTCAAGAACTAACAAATTAAATGACTAGAATCAATGCACTAGACATTTTTGACGATCCCTCTCGAGTGTACAACTGTGACGAGAGCAATCTCCAGCTCTGCCCAAACACTGGAAGGGTAGTTGGCTTCAAATCATGGAAGAACTGCTACGAAATAGCACCAGGGCCTGAGAAGTCGACATTGACATTTGTAGGCACCATTAATGGAAGAGGAGATATCGTCTCGCCTGGTATCATTTATCCCTATGTAAGACTCCCAAATGATATCGCCTCTAGTGTTCCAGAAGGATACTTTATAGGTATGTCAGAATCTGGGTGAATGTTTCTTCGAATACTTGGCCAATGCTTTCGTCCCCTGGCTTCGTGACAACAATATTACTTTGCCAGTAATTCTTTTTGTTGATGGGCACACTACCCATTTAACTCTGCAAGTGTCAACTCTATGTGAAGAAAACCAGGTCATCTTATACCTTTTGCCGCCTAACACAACTCACATATTGCAACCTGCAGATGTGGGAGCTTTTAAAAGCTTGAAGCAAAAGTGGAGAAAGGCTGTCCACGAATTCCAAAGAAATAATCCGAACAGAACAGTACGCAGAGAACATGTAGCTCCTCTTTTGAAACAAGTTCTGGATGAAATGTCACCGAGCGTACTGAAAAGTGGCTTCGAAGCAACCGGGCTGTGTCCTCTAAATCCAGACAGGCCAGATTACACCAAATGCCTAGACATTATTATAGAATCTGAAGGTGAAACAGAGGATCCTGAGGAACGTGAGGAAGTACCTGCAGAAGAATTAACAGCTCCTCGGATAAATGCTACTGATCCAGAGATAACTGCACCCCCGACAGTCCTGACAGAAAAAGAGAGCTGAAATTTCATTTAAATATATGAAAGAACATCTTAGTCAGGACGTTATATCAAAGTTAGAGGAGAGAAGTGGTTTGGAGCCGGCTTCTATGTACGTATTCTGGGAAATACTTAAAGACAATATTGACTCAGAAGAAATACAGCCTCTAAATGATTCTGCTTGCAATATTGTAATAGAAGATTTTGAAGCTAGTCATTTGGAAACCAGTACCACCGAATTAGAAGTACAAGGTGACAACACTACTGATGAAAATATCATTTCTGGGACAGTAGAGCTGAGCAGCGGAACACCACTACATGAAGGAAATGATATGATTGTACTGGATGAGGATTTCACTCAGATATTTCCCGCAGTGAATACTCTTGCCATAGCGTCTTCGAGCTCCAGACACTAGGGTTACTTCTTCACCCTCTTCTAGTCAGATGACAGATGATAACAACCATGTGTTTTGGGAAGGGAAAATAACATATAAGAAGAAAAAAACACCGAAAGAGAGACCTCTTTCAATGATTTCTGCTGTTAAATACAGACAATTCTATTTGAAAAAAGAAGACAAGAAAATAATGAAAAAGAAGACAAGAAAATAACGAAAAAGAAGAAGAAGAGTGATGATTGGCAATGTCATTGGCAATCATTGCTCTGGTCAGAAGATAACCTTTCTGGTTTGGTTAGAAGATGGATTCCATGTGACAGATGCGAGTCAAAAATGCATGTGAAATGTATCCCTAAAGACTCTTTGAAGAAAAATAGAATTAGGGAGGAAGAATGTGATTTCATTTGTGAAATGTGCTGGGATGGCATCGTAGAAACAGATGAATCTGACTAATCTCTGATAATTATTTCTTTTCTATTGAACTTTCAATATTGTTTTTTTTTTGTCTCAGTAGTCAGTAGTTTTACGAAATGGTGATATTAACATTATTATATTTTTCTATCAATTATTAAATTATTTTTTTCTATAGACTATAGTAATAACTTTATATCGACATAGCCTATGTTATTGTTTTTTTCATTATGAAATTTATTTTACTAATTAAGGAATTGATTTTACATTTAAAAGGAGGACAGTGTTTTCTTTCCATTTATGATTTACCTACTTATTAAAATATCTCTCAAATCATTAGACTTTGATTTCATCATTGATTTATTAATATAAAGGCAACAAATGGCTTCTAACTGCTATTAAAATATTTTTTCTGACGACCGATAAGTGCATCAAACTAACGTCTGATTATTGCATCGGAAATTAAATTTTTTAGCTAATTAATTAAAAATGGTTAGGAATAAAACGACGGTAATTTTTGTTTTATATAATAACATTAATATTTGATAAATCATTTCCAATTAACTATATAATTAAATCAATCCTTATTAAATTAATCCAGTCTTCAGAATATGGAACATTTTTCCAAGACTCTCTGCTGGAGTTTTTGATTGAATTTTAGAAATTTGAGATCTCTGCAGGAGATCTTGAATTAATTCCTATGTTACCATTAATTTAGCTGCGGGAGATTTTGAATTAATTCCTATGTTACCATTAATTTAGCTGCTGGAGATTCTGAATCTGCTACTGAGAGTCAGAGAGTAACTGTCTCTCAAATTAAAATCTCTGCGGGAGAAGAGACACATTCTGCAGACTTGAAATTAATCAAAGAGATAAATGCAAAACTAAATATTCATGTCCGAAGATTGCATCAACAAGCGTCCGATGACTGCACCCATGCGTCTGATTACTACTCCTCATGGCTAAATGATTTGGAATCATTATATTTTATGAATGAATGTAAACAAAAGACTATCGTTTTTTTAATTGTCAAAACATCGTCTTTGGATGTAACCAAGTAAAATAGTATGTCCTATAAACTCGCCATTTGTCTCTCCAGCTCTCTCCAAAATTCAACAAATTCTCTCCAAAATGATCAAATTATCATTAATTCTCTCCTAAATAACATTGTAGCATAGGAGAAAAATAGATAAAACTCGCCATTTGCAATTGAAGGGCTCAAAATAACTGTCAGAAACTCGCCATTAAAATGGCGAGTTTGGACATGCTCTATTACTTGGGGATGTAAGATAAGGTTGCTAGTGAGAATGGCTCTTCTCATTTGTTATTTTTTTGATTGATGTCACTGGAGTCAGGTCTTAATAGTCCGATAATTGCATCACTTACCCTACCAGTCTATTTCGTGGTAAATTACACCGACATGTCGGTGGAATTTTTTCCCCTTTGAGAATAATATTCTGGCAAAGTCGGTGGATTTTATCATTTAATTCATTTTAAGCTATTTATTTCTATGTTACTATTAATTTTCGGTGGAAAAATGGGTAAAATGTTGGTGCCAGTCTGCAGAATATGCGAGATATTTGGGATATTTTCTCCGAACAATTTTGAATTAATTCCTATATTTACATTAATTTTGCTACGAACACTTCTGAATTAATTCCTATATTTACATTAATTTTGCTACGAACAGATTAAGAGATCTCTACGAACACTTAACCAGTTTCTGCAGACTGGTCAGTTGGTGGATTAGTCAAATTACTGGAAATTTATGGTGGATTTTTTCAGCTTTTTCTAAAAGTCAGTTGAATTTTTTGCACCAAATACAGACTGGGAGACATAATCTGCAGACAGGGCTTTTTCAAAAAGTCAGTGGAATTTTGTGCACCAAATACAGACTGGGGTCAAGCAGGTAAATTGCGGCCCACTAACTAACTGCGGCCTCTGCCCTCTAACAACAGAAACGTCATAATTTCAAACACTCGTTAAACACATAAAGTAATAAATTATAGCATGCACTGTGGCTGTGCTTATTTTGATAGCTATGCAACATTTTAATGTAATTTTGGTTCAGAATATTTTAGAGACTTTCTTTCGTGGCCCTACTAATAGGTAGGGTCACGCAATTTACCTGCGTGACCCTACCTATTAGTCACCAACTTGAACTTACCAATTGACTGAATTGAGTAAATCTTGAACTGAGTTTAAATACCTAAGAGATCATTTCTAACTACCTATTTGAAAATATCCTTAGTTACTCACGAATACCAAATTTTGCCTTTAGGGAGAGTCACACATCCGATGTCTGTCGAGTCAAAAGCCCCAGAGGAACCTATTGACCTAGAAAAAACTGCAGAAATAAATTGGATTGGGGATAAGCTATGTCTACATAATCTAATCCGCGGATTCTCAATTACATTACTCTTATTTTATTTGATATTCACTTCTTCACTTATTATTTCTTGTTAATTCTGGTTCAATCACTCGTATTTGCAATGTCTTTCATCTTCTTCACATATAATGAAAAAAATATCTCTTTTCATTTCATCTTCTCTTTTAATAAAGAACTCTATCATCTCATCCTTTTTCTTTTTCATTCTCGATAGATTTTAATAATTAATATCTGCTGAGTTTAGATCTTTGTTTTTTTTTAACTTATAACTTTATAAGTATACTATTTCAAATGTAAATGTGACAGACACATTACTTATTGTTAGAAAACTACCTGCATTGCGATTATATTTTTTTCAATAATTTTTTTTAGTTATAACAGGTTGCTTTTGATTTGTGATATCATGAACGTTTTCTATAGTATCTTTTTTTATTAATTGTAAAGAGATTGTGTGCTATTTTTAAAATCTAAGTAATCTAACTGTAGAACATTCTTTACTCTTTAATTCTAAGCTGGTTTTGTCGTACCTGAGTTGCAAGATTTTTATAGCATACAAATCACTCAATAGTTTATTAAAGCAAAAAGAAAAATTACACAATTTTGAATTTGTAAATAAAGACAGTATAAGAATTTAATTATGAAATGCAAAACAAACAATGAATAACTAAATTAATAACTAAATATCATTGAACAATAAAACTAGATTGAAAGGAAAAGAAATTTAACTTTAATTGAGTTGTATAAAGTACTCGCGCCAAATGAAAAAATAATCATTGAACTGAACTTTAAATAATTCAAAATCAATTGGAAATTAAATTTAAATAAGTGAACGTTAATCTATTAATTATATGTAAAATTCATTCAATAAAAGTAGTACGAATTTATACTAATCCCCATAGAATAAATAATATTTTAAACCACAGATCATCAAACTATCTATAACCTAGCAGACTGATTTTAAATCATGAACTAGAATTATGAAATCAACTCCTGTTTCAACATTCAGAGAAAAGTAGAAGGAAATTTTCGTACCTTTAAAAACCAATCTGAAGTTATGAAAATAGTAATTATTGCAATTTATAAAACATTACTGAAATATTATGCAAATTATTGAAGAAATATTTTATAAATAGGTATGATGAAGTCATTTTCACAATTGTCTATCTAATTTCTTGCGTTGTATTTATCAAAAATTAAATGTTTAATATGAAAAGTAACATTAAGGATATCTTATTGCAAATAATGTCATTAAAATTACATGAAGCAAGGAATCAATATTTTAATTACTTTATTTGAATAAAACAATTTTTATCTTCGCAAAATTATAGAAGGTTATGTTTTGATCGACATTTATTTATTGGTAATATAGTTATTATAAATTAATTCAAATCTTGTTATTTGTTATTCATATAAATAAAAAAGTATCCGACCGAATTGCCTGAAATTTGGTGGAACGATCGTGTTGAAGGTCAAGATAACGTAAAGTCAAAATCGATTAAAGCGACGGCGAAGGTATTCGCTCTAGGAGTGCCCGTTTAAGTTAGGAATGATACAGTAGCTTTTTATAGTACTTATGTAGTATTAGTCAAAAATCAAAATACTGATCCGTAAAATGAAGCCTAAATGTGAAATGTTATTGTGAAGCTTATGTATTTTTGAACCTATATGTTATAACTAATAGAATTGCATTATTTGGACACAGTCTAGAAATTATGCATCTTAATATTATGAAACAGCTGATAAATTAGGGTTAAATGGATAAATAGTCAGTTGTACCGCTAGATGGCGTTGGTACAGATTTGGTAACAAATATTATGAACACAAACGTGACAAACGCACGCACAGAGATGGACGTTTTCATCGCTAGATGGAGTCATTAAATAATTTAATAATGTTCTTTTAAATCAAATAGTTTAATATTATTCTAATAAGTATGTTCCTGAATAAGTTTATTGACATTTCAGTTAAACTGTAAGCAAGTATTTGGGCGTCTAAATTAGCCAGATAACTTGATAAGATAGGTAGTTATTGCCATACCTGACTAGTAATTAAATCACTGCATTAGTTTATCCATCTATATGAAAATATACCCCCTTCTCCCCCCCCCTATACTTTCCACCATATTTATATGGTGTTTACCTTCCTCCAGCCAATAGTGTCCTCATATCGGAGGGATAGGGTGAAAAAAATGTATCTATTGAGAGTGTGATAATGGGGGTATGAAACGCACAAAAGACAGTGAGAAACTGAAGGGTCCTATTGTAGGAATTATTGATTGAATTAACCAGGTATTAGATTGAATTAACCAGGCATTTGATTGAATTAACCAGGTATTAGATTGAATTAACCAGGTATTAGATTGAATTAACCAGATATTAGATTGAATTAACCAGGTATTAGATTGAATTAACCAGGTATTAAATTGAATTAACCAGGTATTAGATGGAATTAACCAGGTATTAGATTGAATTAACCAGGTATTAGATTGAATTAACCAGGTATTAGATTGAATTAACCAGACATTTCATTGAATTAACAAAAAATTGATTGAATTAACCAGGAATTGTATTACA
The DNA here is from genome assembly GCA_947561585.1 of Caprella mutica. Taxonomy (NCBI): domain Eukaryota; kingdom Metazoa; phylum Arthropoda; class Malacostraca; order Amphipoda; family Caprellidae; genus Caprella; species Caprella mutica. The sequence continues at coordinate 9,799 of CANNZV010005432.1, forward strand.
CAGGCTGATTATCACCACAAAGTTATGATAATAAACGTCTCTCATCTATTGGGTTGTGACAATATGCTTTTAAAATCAAAGGTCCCGAAAAATATTATAGACGGAGAGAATTAAAGAGTATTGAATCGTTCTACACTAGCGGTTTATAGTATTCGTTATTATTTCATTTCGTCTATGATGTTCTTAAGATCTATGATTTTAAAGCATATAGTCACAACCCTACTCATCAGCACATTGTAATGTATCCAGTGCTTGCCATTAGTTCCGCCGATGAATAAAGAGGCTAATGATGTCCATAGATTAATTGAGTGAAAGAGTTATTGGATATGAAGTGGCGCCATTACAAACATACCATGGGAACCTTCTCTTTCAACTGTCGGGACCTCATTGGCAGCCAGTGATGGATGGGTGCCAGGGATCCATGGGGCACCCAAAGTTCGACAACGAGACCAGATGGACGAAATGTACGGGATGGAGTTATCCAATTATTATCTTCAATTGTATTCAAGATAATCAGTGTATTTCATTACCTGTAGATAGATGCTAGATAGATGCTAGATAGATGCTAGATAGATGCTAGATAGATGCTAGATAGATGCTAGATAGATGCTAGATAGATGCTAGATAGATGCTAGATAGATGCTAGATAGATGCTAGATAGATGCTAGATAGATGCTAGATAGATGCTAGATAGATGCTAGATAGATGCTAGATAGATGCTAGATAGATGCTAGATAGATGCTAGATAGGGTGCTTAAAAAAAATTCTCGGAATATTTGGTCTCAGAAAATTCGGTTTCGTTTTATAATGATTTTATTGAAGAGCTATAATAGAAAAATTTGATATTAAGATTACTAAAATGTGTAGTTCATTTGCTAAAAGCGGATAACATCATTACCCGTTATAAAATGATACGCAACATTAGTAATTTTGACATGTTTTGACAATTATTTAACAGAAGATTTGAGCGGAAAATTCGTTCTCGGAATTTGCGGTCTCGAAACTTTTGGTCTGAGGTATAAAATTTTTTTAAAAAATTAATCAGTTATATTTATGGGCTAAAACAAACTAGCGGATACAACAAAGTAGCGCATACAACAAGCTAAATAAGTCATAACGTCCATTTATGTCAAGAGATTGACAAATCTTCATTCCATTTCAAAGTTCCACAACCGAATTTTTCAGACCGAAATATCCAACCACCGCTAAATAGGTATATGAGTGTCTAATGATCACCAAGATAAATAATTATAGTGGGTTCATAGAAGATTAAGATAGTACCCTACTACCCACCTTAATCTTCCATTAATCCACTATAACTTTATCTTCTTGCCATTTATCCACTACAGCTAGTAGACTCCTCTATAGTGAATGAGTTATCTTTAGTTTTCCGATGAATTACCATCAGTTTTTAGAAAACTAAAGATTATTTATGGCAGACTAAAGAAAATTTGTTCACTATACAGGCTACATACTAACTCATTCACTATACCGTATCTCTACTGCACAACTTTTAGCTTAACTGTCACTAGTATCGGTCTAACCTCTCCCTCACCTAGCAAGCCCTTCCTACGACTAATAACAAATATATGGCGCTTTTGTTTGGGAATTTTACGCCACATAGTTTGTGATTGTGAGTCTGGATGACGAGTTCATTGCCTCAGTGACTCCATGAGCAAATTAATGGCTTAATTCTTATTAATTTGTTAGCATTTGAGTGTAGAGTCATGAGAGCTGTTTGTGACCAGTCATTAGCCAGTTAGGAATGTTAAACTGCGTAACTTTGCCAAAAACATAAATATCTTCTTACATTAAAGTGAAAATTGTATTTTAAAATATAAAACAAGAAGTAAGAGACAATTTATGTAAGTAATTTAAATATTACTTATAGGATTACATTAACTTAATGTTATATTATTAATAAATGGATATAAAATAATAAATACAGTGTTAATAATATTATTAATTATTTATCTTCATGCTATTTTTTATAAATATTATTATTAACTATTTACTTTTAGGTTAATTTTGTAAACTATAATGCGGAGAAAACACTGTTAAAAATTGTTAAATTGTGTTTATTGTTAAAAATTGTGTTGAATGTTGAAAATTTTCAAGGGATATACAAATTTATAAAACTCAATAGGTAGGTTCATATATTAACTATTTATCACTTACTAGATACATTAGAAGTAGTATATATTATATAACTTTTAAATATATATTCAGGCCGTGAAAGTAAAAAATACTGGTTGGTTTTAACATACGGTTTGACGTAGTGTTTGATGGTGTAGACGGAGCATGAGTTAAACGCGTAAATTTGATATCAATAAACCATATTACACATCTCCATTTTATTCTATCCTGTTTATCCTGTTTGTTTAGTTTATTCTGTTTGCGTGTTTCCGTGTTCTTCTCTCTTGTCTCTCCCACGGCAATTCACTTCACACTTCAATTAGTGCCTTACTGACAGATTAACAGAAGCATTACTAACACTTCATCTAACATCTATAATAACGGACACTGTACTAATAATCGATCAATGGAATCAATACTCCATTTTATAAGTCATGAATATTTTATTTCGCCTAACTGGTTTATGTTTATTGTTAAGTTACTTTTTTACCGCCATGATATGTCCAAATACCTACCTATACGCTCTGTAAAAAATGTTTACATAACTCGTTTACATCAGAATGTGGAATATTTTGATGTCACTTTTTCCTCAATTTGACATGGTTTGTTTTGACAAACTAGTTTTTCAATTGCATCTTCAAATTCTTTTCTTTTTTAAAATAGGCAAAATAATCAATGTTTCTATATAACCGTATTATTTTTTATATAGGTAACTAGCATATAAAGAATGAATAGGTATTTAGATAATAGAAAATAAACGTTACTTAAAAATGATATACTATTAAAATGTTCATTTTTAAATAAAATTTATAAATTATTCGATAAATATACGATACTTATGGTTTAGTTAAATTGTTCCGTTTTAAATAAATTTATAAATACAATCCTTTTACAATAATTCATCTTAAATAATAACAATGAAGTAAATTTAATAGTGGTTGTAAAGTGCGTAGACTGTTTTTACTTTATTAACCTAGCGAAAATAATTTCACGCATATAAAGTTAGTAATAGTGATTTTTTAATTATTAATATCTTATTTGATAGTTGTTCAATCATCCATGAATATAACTTAATAATATACAAAAGAAAAAATAATGTAAAAAAATATCTAAAAAATGCAAAATCTAATTGCAATAGCAACATGTCACACTGGCTAATAGTGTTTGACACTGGCTAATAGTGTTTGACACTGGCTAATAGTGTTTGACACTGGCTAGTAGTGTTTGACACTGGCTAATAGTGTTTGACACTGGCTAATAGTGTTTGACACTGGCTAATAGTGTTTGACACTGGCTAATAGTGTTTGACACTGGCTAATAGTGTTTGACACTGGCTAATAGTGTTTGACACTGGCTAATAGTGTTTGACACTGGCTAGTAGTGTTTGACACTGGCTAGTAGTGTTTGACACTGGCTAGTAGTGTTTGACACTGGCTAATAATGTTTGACACTGGCTAATAGTGTTTGACACTGGCTAATAGTGTTTGACACTGGCTAATAGTGTTTGACACTGGCTAATAATGTTTGACACTGGCTAATAGTGTTTGACACTGGCTAATAGTGTTTGACACTGGCTAATAGTGTTTGACACTGGCTAATAGTGTTTGACACTGGCTAGTAGTGTTTGACACTGGCTAATAGTGTTTGACACTGGCTAATAATGTTTGACACTGGCTAATAGTGTTTGACACTGGCTAATAGTGTTTGACACTGGCTAATAGTGTTTGACACTGGCTAGTAGTGTTTGACACTGGCTAGTAGTGTTTGACACTGGCTAATAGTGTTTGACACTGGCTAGTAGTGTTTGACACTGGCTAATAGTGTTTGACACTGGCTAATAGTGTTTGACACTGGCTAATAATGTTTGACACTGGCTAATAATGTTTGACACTGGCTAATAGTGTTTGACACTGGCTAATAGTGTTTGACACTGGCTAATAGTGTTTGACACTGGCTAATAGTGTTTGACACTGGCTAGTAGTGTTTGACACTGGCTAATAGTGTTTGACACTGGCTAATAGTGTTTGACACTGGCTAATAGTGTTTGACACTGGCTAATAATGTTTGACACTGGCTAATAGTGTTTGACACTGGCTAATAGTGTTTGACACTGGCTAATAGTGTTTGACACTGGCTAATTGTGTTTGACACTGGCTAATAGTGTTTGACACTGGCTAATAGTGTTTGACACTGGCTAATAGTGTTTGACACTGGCTAATAGTGTTTGACACTGGCTAATAGTGTTTGGTACTGGCTAATAGTGTTTGGTACTGGCTAATTGTGAGCTCTAGTGACTGAACTGTTATTTTATTTCAAATATCAAATATTTCGCAAATAACAATGAGTTTAATAGAAACAAAAGTAAATTTAAAACCAGATACTGCAACTATTTATCAATAAATATTATATATGACATATTGTACTATGTCAAGTAATTTATAATTCCATCTTTCAAAATCAAATGTAATTTGGAATCTAGCCAGGGAAGATACAGTAGCTGTGAGATATGCCGAATAATAAGCCATAGTTACGAATAAACTAGGTAGGTAGTAGGCTAGTAGCTATGAGATATGCCGAATAATAAGCCATAGTTACGAATAAACTAGGTAGGTAGTAGGCTAGTAGCTATGAGATATGCCGAATAATAAGCCATAGTTACGAATAAACTAGGTAGGTAGTAGGCTAATAGCTATGAGATATGCCGAATAATAAGCCATAGTTACGAATAAACTAGGTAGGTAGTCGTTTTGTTATTCAGCTGACTAATGAGCTAAAGATTGCTTCTTATGACTAACACTAACACAGGATAAACCTGTAACTAATGACGCTGCTGACGATGGAATTAACCAACAGAAAGCTGTCACTGTTACCATTTATGAGTTTGTGCTTTTAATGGTGAGACAATTAGTTGAGATTTATTTGATAGAAACTAATATTTAAGGTTTGTTTTCAAACATTTTATTAATTTACTGATAATTTGACTTTGATTTCACAATATTTAATATTGCTTCATTGAGTTAAAATGAAATTACTACTACGAATAGAATTTTTTAATATCAAATATGAAAATTTTTAGTAATTTTTTTAATGACAGAAAAGGTATCGACTATACAGGGTGTTTCAAATATGAAAACTTTTAGTATTTTTTTAATGACAGAAAAGGCATCGACTTTCTGAAATATTCTTTACTTATAAACACATTTTAATTTATAAAAAATGGCGTTAGTGCTTCTTTAAGAGGTTAAGGGGACATTCATTTTTACAGTAATAATTACATAGATATTGGAATACTTAAATAATATTCAAAGAAAAAGAATATTTCAACAAAGTTACCTCATTAAACACTCAGTAAACCAAACTTCAGTACACATAAAGATTTTATAATTACTGTTTTTAACTTATTTTCAAAGTTACATTTATTTTAAAAACATGTTCAGTTAAAAAATCTGTGTGAATACTAGATAATTAGATATTCTCACAACAATATAATTTTAAATTATACAATAAATTAAGTGAATGTTAAATCAACTAATATGTATGTTAAATAGTTATTACATTTACATTTTTATTCTCAGTTGAGAATTGATGACTCTGCTGGCTTCTTAAAGTTTAATTACACTTTAAAAAGTTTAATAACAAAACCCAACTATGAATAATCCTGGCATCCAAATCTTCAGAAGAATTTTTATTCTCCATATCATTAACACAACCCATTCATTTTAACAATTTTCATTTATATGTAATATGTATTATTAATTAATATGCAATCAATTCGATCGAGTGAAATTGTAAGAGAATTAGGTAAGTAACAGCAGTTTAATAATAATTGTTATTGGGTTGCAATTCTAAATATTTCACGAACATCGATCAAAGTTTTTTTTATTGTGAGTACAAGTGAATATTAAGCTTCCCTACAAACAATTTCATGTGTATACCATGTGGCACTTACACATTTAAATCATGTGTATACCATGCATATTTTTGAAAATGGATACCATATTTATTACATGTTGTTTTACGTGGTAATATGGTAAATTATATGTGGTTACCATATGTTATAAGTATGGTATTTAACATGTTGCTATGAATGTGGTAATTAACACTTGGTAAACACCTGTTATAAGTATGGTAATTTACATGTGGATATGGTGTGGTGTATACAATCTCTATTTGATATGTTTTTTTTATGATGTGGTTTTAAAATGGCATAACCACATGTTAATTATGTGTTTTTATGATGGTTAGATTGGTTCAATGTGGATAACACACCGATTGTTTGCAAGAACAACGTCATAAACACAAAAACATGTATTTTCGAGTTATCCATATAGCAAATAAATCTTAAAATACTGATTATTTTGGTAAAAGTTTCATAATTGTAACTCAAAAATGTACCGCTAGAGAGGCTAAATGTCCTAACAATATACCATTAAATGTACGTACATTACAAGTAGAAAAATGCCTCTCCTGAAAAGTAGCTGTATTAGAGTCATGACAGTGTTGTCGCAAACAAGCGACTTATTCATACTCCATTGCCACATTAAAACCATTAAACCACATGGTACATCTGTGTATGCAATAGGGAATGGTTTGCAGGGTTGAAGAATTTTTCAATTCTCAAATTATAAACACAAAACGAAATAATTAGACACTAAATCCCTCATGAACTGATAATGTAAAGACGCGTTGTGTAAACAATGAAATTATACTCTGTCCCTAATGCAATTATTCCTTTGTTTCTTCTCTTAGTATTTTCTAAGAAAAATTATATTATCAATTTCTATATTGTAATTGATTAATTTCTGTAATATTTATCTAATTATTTATTTTATATATTTTCCTTATCAATTTGTGTACATTTAACTATTATTTTTATTTTGTAAAAATGAATATCCCTTTAACTCCTTAACGAAAGGCAATCGGCTTTTTTATAAATTAAATGTCATTATTGACAAAACTGTTTAAATTTCCAATAAGTGACTGGCAGTTTTCCGCCGGGCAGTTTTCCGCTTCGGCAGTTTTCCGCCTGGCAGTTTTCCACATGGCAGTTTTCCGCCTGGCAGTTTTCCGCCTGGCAGTTTTCCGCTTCGGCAGTTTTCCGGACACCTTAAAACCATGTGTATGTTTTAATTGTTACATAAGTAACTATAAAAATATATGAAAACTAACGAAGATATGACGAGTTATTCATCAATTTCATCTGAATTTTTTATCTGAGGAAAAAAATTGCCAATAACAATGAAAATATCAGACGAGCATGGCAAAGTGAACTAGAAAAGTTGCCCTTACTCTTTCCCAGCGTCAAGCAGTGAGTGTTAGTTACTATACATCATTATAGAGGCTATAGAGCTGCTTATTGTAGTGCTTTTAATGCTATAAAATCATTGGTTATTATACTCTAGGCTCTATATGTCGCCACTTCAGTTACTGCATAATACCATTGTCAAAAGCCTATAAACTCATAATGAGTATAAATATACGCCATTATGAGACATAAAGCCTTAGTGTAAAGTGGTGAGTTAGACCAACACAGGTACAGGATGGATTATACACTCACCAGATGGAAACTACACTCACCAGATGGAAACTACACTCACCAGATGGAAACTACACTCACCAGATGGAAACTACACTCACCAGATGGAAACTACACTCACCAGATGGAAACTACACTCACCAGATGGAAACTACACTCATCAGATGGAAACTACACTCACCAGATGGAAACTACACTCACCAAATGGAAACTACACTCACCAGATGGAAACTACACTCACCAGATAGAAACTACACTCACCAGATGGAAACTACACTCACCAGATGGAAACTACACTCACCAGATGGAAACTACACTCACCAGATGGAAACTACTCTCACAAGATGTAAACTACACTCACCAGATGGAAACTACACTCACCAGATGGAAACTACACTCACCAGATGGAAACTTCACTCACAAGATGGAAACTACACTCACCAGATGGAAACTACACTCACCAGATGGAAACTACACTCACCAGATAGAAACTACTCTCACAAGGTGGAAACTACACTCATCAGATGGAAACTACAGTCACCAGATGGAAACTACACTCACCAGATGGAAACTACTCTCACAAGATGTAAACTACACTCACCAGATGGAAACTACACTCACCAGATGGAAACTACACTCACCAGATGGAAACTACACTCACAAGATGGAAACTACATTCACCAGATGGAAACTACACTCACCAGATAGAAACTACACTCACCAGATAGAAACTACACTCACCAGATGGAAACTACACTCACCAGATGGAAACTACACTCACCAGATGGAAACTACACTCAACAGATGGAAACTACACTCACCAAATGTAAACTACACTCACACCAGATGGAAATTACGTACACTCTTCCAAAATTTCAAAACATGGTAGTTTTGAGACACTCAATAGTATTCGGAAAGTGGCTATTAATTTACATTAGTTAATCTAAAACTTCTAAACGTAGAATTCATGACTCAAGTTTAAAAAAAAACTTTTCGAGTACTGTGAAGGTGAATGTCCACATCCCCGTAGTTTACGATAATTCTTCCTGTTCTTGTATTATTAATTTAATCGCTTTAATTCGCATATTATTGGTAAAAAAAATTAGGCCATCCATGAACATATTTGACATGACTCTAGCCGATTGGTTAGGCCGTGCACAGTGTCCCTACAGCGCACTGTAGGTACACTGTAGGAGTGTAGGTACACACTGTAGGTACACCAACGCCACGACTTTTATTGCATGAATAAATTTCAAAATGAACTGTTTTTATTAAAAGCCAGAAGGAATAAATGGAGCACAGATCTGTGTGTAATTGACTCATGGTTCACCCTGACAAAACGGGGAAAATGTGAACAGGAAATGTGAACAAAGGGGAAAATGTGAACATAAAGGTGAACAAAGGGGAAAATGTGAACATAAATGTGAACAAAAGGGAAAAGGTGAACATAAATGTGAACAAAGAGGAAAATGTGAACAGAAATGTGAATAAAGGGGAAAATGTGAATAGGGAATGTGAACAAAAGGGAAAATGTGAACATAAATGTGAACAACGGGGAAAATGTGAATAGGAAATGTGAACAAAGAGGAAAATGTGAACAGAAAATGTGAACAAAGGGGAAAATGTGAACAGAAAATGTGAACAAAAGGGAAAATGTAAACAGAGGGGAAAATGTGAACAGAAAATGTGAATAAAATGGAAAATGTGAACAAAGATGAAAATGTGAACAAAGAAGAAAATGTGAACTGAAAATGTGAATGAAGAAGAATTTTTTTTTTAATTTTTTTTTATTATTATTATTTTTTTATTATTTTTTTAATAAAAATCTTAAATGCCCACTCAAAAGTTTTTAACCATCTGGTTGTCGATGATTATTCTAAAAATATCAACTAATGAAATTAAACACCTATTCAGAAACTTGGAGAAAGCATCTATAAAATTAGTAACTCTAAAGGCTCATCGACGTTGCAATGAAACTTGCATCAAAGAAGAAAATGTGAACAAATTTAGGAGGAAAATATGAACGGAAAATGTGAACAAAGGGAAAATGTGAACAAATAAGAAAATTTGAACAAAGAGGAAAATGTGAACAGAGAGAAGGAACATGTGAATATTACCATGGACCACATCACAGCTCTCTGAAGTCATTCCATGGACCCCATTACAGCTCTCTGAAGTCATTCCATGGACCACATCACAGCTCTCTGAAGTCATTCCATGGACCACATCACAGCTCTCTGAAGTCATTCCATGGACCCCATTACAGCTCTCTGAAGTCATTCCATGGACCACATCACAGCTCTCTGAAGTCATTCCATGGACCACATCACAGCTCTCTGAAGTCATTCCATGGACCACATCACAGCTCTCTGAAGTCATTCCATGGACCACATCACAGCTCTCTGAAGTCATTCCATGGACCACATCACAGCTCTCTGAAGTCATTCCATGGACCACATCACAGCTCTCTGAAGTCATTCCATGGACCACATCACAGCTCTCTGAAGTCATTCCATGGACCACATTACAGGTTGATACACATTCATTTTCTTTTCTCCATAGCATCTATCACCAAAAAATGAAGAGAATATTCGTTCCTAACCTCCCTGTTGATTTGGTAAATTACTTGACTGAAATTATGAGTGTGTTAATGTCGTTAAGGCTCTTTGAGCGGCTGATAGCATTGCATTTTGACCTCTAACGATTGAGCAGAGGACTGTTCCACCGCCTCCATCCAAGATAGCGTCTTTGAGGACATATTCTTCATCTCAAGATGAAATATTCAAATGAAGATGTCAATCGCATACATTGGGATAAAAAGACGCCACTCACTCTATCCAGGGGCATGATTGTTGTTATTATGCACTGTGTATCTTGGGAGAACAAGGGAAATAAAAACAAAAGAAAGGCGTTAGTGAATGAATTCAGTGTTGGATATTGGTTAGAAATGGTGACACGATATAAAAATTGCGACATCACAACATTATATAATAACTACTTACCTAACTATTCCTCTCATATGTTTCTTATTTTTATCGTTACGTTTATGGTTCATATGTGATACTAGTTCAGTAGAACTCGTCTATAGTGGACTCCTCTATATTTAATGTATGAATGTAGAGTCCTGAGTAAGAGAACTAACCCGTGTAGTGAATAAATTTTCTTCAGTCTGCCTTGAATGGTCATTGGTTCTCTAAAAAATGATTGCCATTCATTGATGATGATGCAAACAGAAGAAGAAAATAATGTCATTCTTTATTAACATTTAAGACACGATATAATTCCATGACTGGAACAAATGTCATGATAAAAAATTCGGATTAAAGAAATCCAGATAACAGAAAAAATACGGGTAACAAATATCCAAAAATCTGCGACATATTAAATCCGACATACAAAAAATCGGGGATACAAAAAATAGGATATACAAAAAAATCTGGGATACAAAAAAAATTCGGGATATGAAAAAAATACGAGATGAAAATTGCTTTTAAAAAGAAGCAAGAATAGAAAAATATGGGTTAAAAAAAACCAGGATTTCAAAATTATAAAAATCATATATTTCAGAATATGTAGGTTTTCAAAAAATGCGGAATTTCAAAATATATGAGATTTAAAAAAATGCAAGATTTCAAAAAAGGCGGTATTTCCCAAAATTCGAGATTTTCAAAATATAAGGGATTTCCAAAGATGATGGATATACAGAAATGCGGGGTTTCCAATAATGCACGATTTGAAAAGAATTTAGAATTTCAAAAAATCTTGTATTACAAAATAGTCCGATAATAATTGAAGAATAAGAGAATTTGAAATTTTTTATTTAAAAAATCCAGGAAAGTTTATTTAAAAATCCTAATTCTTAACGGATGATAGATTAGAGAAAACTTTATTGCCGAAATCTAAATAACATAAAAATGACAAATATAAATAACAGAGAAATCCGATTTTTTTTCAATTCTGGATAACAAAATAATAAAAATATTTTTTTTAAATCCGGTAATTTGAAAAGGTACCAAAAATTTATCGTTTGTCATTATTCACGGGTAATTCATTAAATATAATAGGAGCAAGTAAAGATAACGGACCAGAAATGAAGCTGGTAAAGATAACGGACCAGAAATGAAGCTGGTAAAGATAATGGACCAGAAATGAAGCTGGTAAAGATAACGGACCAGAAATGAAGCTGGTAAAGATAACGGACCAGAAATGAAGCTGGTAAAGATAACGGACCAGAAATGAAGCTGGTAAAGATAATGGACCAGAAATGAAGCTGGTAAAGATAACGGACCAGAAATGAAGCTGGTAAAGATAATGGACCAGAAATGAAGCTGGTAAAGATAACGGACCAGAAATGAAGCTGGTAAAGATAATGGACCAGAAATGAAGCTGGTAAAGATAACGGACCAGAAATGAAGCTGGTAAAGATAATGGACCAGAAATGAAGCTGGTAAAGATAATGGACCAGAAATGAAGCTGGTAAAGATAACGGACCAGAAATGAAGCTGGTAAAGATAATGGACCAGAAATGAAGCTGGTAAAGATAACGGACCAGAAATGAAGCTGGTAAAGATAACGGACCAGAAATGAAGCTGGTAAAGATAACGGACCAGAAATGAAGCTGGTAAAGATAACGGACCAGAAATGAAGCTGGTAAAGATAACGGACCAGAAATGAAGCTGGTAAAGATAATGGACCAGAAATGAAGCTGGTAAAGATAACGGACCAGAAATGAAGCTGGTAAAGATAACGGACCAGAAATGAAGCTGGTAAAGATAACGGACCAGAAATGAAGCTGGTAAAGATAATGGACCAGAAATGAAGCTGGTAAAGATAACGGACCAGAAATGAAGCTGGTAAAGATAATGGACCAGAAATGAAGCTGGTAAAGATAACGGACCAGAAATGAAGCTGGTAAAGATAATGGACCAGAAATGAAGCTGGTAAAGATAACGGACCAGAAATGAAGCTGGTAAAGATAATGGACCAGAAATGAAGCTGGTAAAGATAATGGACCAGAAATGAAGCTGGTAAAGATAACGGACCAGAAATGAAGCTGGTAAAGATAATGGACCAGAAATGAAGCTGGTAAAGATAACGGACCAGAAATGAAGCTAGTAAAGATAACGGACCAGAAATGAAGCTGGTAAAGATAACGGACCAGAAATGAAGCTGGTAAAGATAACGGACCAGAAATGAAGCTGGTAAAGATAACGGACCAGAAATGAAGCTGGTAAAGATAACGGACCAGAAATGAAGCTGGTAAAGATAATGGACCAGAAATGAAGCTGGTAAAGATAACGGACCAGAAATGAAGCTGGTAAAGATAACGGACCAGAAATGAAGCTGGTAAAGATAACGGACCAGAAATGAAGCTGGTAAAGATAATGGACCAGAAATGAAGCTGGTAAAGATAACGGACCAGAAATGAAGCTGGTAAAGATAATGGACCAGAAATGAAGCTGGTAAAGATAACGGACCAGAAATGAAGCTGGTAAAGATAATGGACCAGAAATGAAGCTGGTAAAGATAACGGACCAGAAATGAAGCTGGTAAAGATAATGGACCAGAAATGAAGCTGGTAAAGATAATGGACCAGAAATGAAGCTGGTAAAGATAACGGACCAGAAATGAAGCTGGTAAAGATAATGGACCAGAAATGAAGCTGGTAAAGATAACGGACCAGAAATGAAGCTAGTAAAGATAACGGACCAGAAATGAAGCTGGTAAAGATAACGGACCAGAAATGAAGCTAGTAAAGATAACGAACCAGAAATGAAGCTGGTAAAGATAACGGACCAGAAATGAAGCTGGTAAAGATAATGGACCAGAAATGAAGCTGGTAAAGATAATGGACCAGAAATGAAGCTGGTAAAGATAATGGACCAGAAATGAAGCTGGTAAAGATAACGGACCAGAAATGAAGCTGGTAAAGATAATGGACCAGAAATGAAGCTGGTAAAGATAATGGACCAGAAATGAAGCTGGTAAAGATAATGGACCAGAAATGAAGCTGGTAAAGATAACGGACCAGAAATGAAGCTGGTAAAGATAACGGACCAGAAATGAAGCTGGTAAAGATAACGGACCAGAAATGAAGCTAGTAAAGATAACGGACCAGAAATGAAGCTGGTAAAGATAACGGACCAGAAATGAAGCTGGTAAAGATAATGGACCAGAAATGAAGCTGGTAAAGATAACGGACCAGAAATGAAGCTGGTAAAGATAACGGACCAGAAATGAAGCTGGTAAAGATAACGGACCAGAAATGAAGCTGGTAAAGATAACGGACCAGAAATGAAGCTGGTAAAGATAACGGAGCAGAAAATAAGCTAGTAAAGTTAACTGACCAAAATTTAAACTAGTAAAGTTAACGGACCAAAATTTAATTAGTAAAGTTAACTGACCCTGATCCGTCATCTTTACAATTGCTCCTAGTAATATAATATATAAATATGTGGCACCGATAATATATACGTTTGAGTATAGGTAACACCTTTAATAATATACAAGTAGGTAGTCCCTATAATGATATAAATGAGTAGGTAGTCCCTATAATAATAGGCAGGACCTCTTTATAGTTTAACAAAGGATCTCAAAAGAAATTTATTGAAATTCTCATGGAAATTTGTCACGCCATATCCATATAGAAAAAAAAATACATTAAATAGCTTCGGTGAAATTTAATAATCAGAAAAAATGTAAATTCTAGAAGATATGAATATTTATAGATTGTGTTACTTGTGTATAATAAGAATAATATCTACATTATACTCTATGTTTGTAAGTAAAATAAATTAATATTTTAGGTCTTACTCTGTAGATAGATCACTAACCATTTTAGCCATTGAAGAACTGAAGTAATTATGCAGAGGAAAAACAAACTCGATAAAGCGTGAAAAAATAGCATGATTTAAATATAGTGTACAGTAACAGTAAATAGTGTACAGTGACAGTAAATAGTGTACAGTAACAGTAAATAGTGTGCAGTAACAGTAAATAGTGTACAGTAACAGTAAATAGTGTACAGTAACAGTAAATAGTGTACAATAACAGTAAATAGTGTACAATAACAGTAAATAGTGTACAGTAACAGTAAATAGTGTGCAGTAACAGTAAATAGTGAACAATAACAGTAAATAGTGTACAGTAACAGTAAATAGTGTGCAGTAACTCTAAATAGTGTACAGTAACAGTAAACAGTGTACAGTAACAGTAAATAGTGTACAGTAACAGTAAACAGTGTACAGTAACAGTAAATAGTGTACAGTAACAGTAAATAGTGAACAGTAACAGTAAATAGTGAACAATAACAGTAAATAGTGAACAATAACAGTAAATAGTGTACAGTAACAGTAAATAGTGTACAGTAACAGTAAATAGTGTACAGTAACAGTAAATAGTGTACAGTAACAGTAAATAGTGTGCAGTAACTCTAAATAGTGTACAGTAACAGTAAACAGTGTACAGTAACAGTAAATAGTGTACAGTAACAGTAAACAGTGTACAGTAACAGTAAATAGTGTACAGTAACAGTAAATAGTGAACAGTAACAGTAAATAGTGAACAATAACAGTAAATAGTGAACAATAACAGTAAATAGTGTACAGTAACAGTAAATAGTGAACAATAACAGTAAATAGTGTACAGTAACAGTAAATAGTGTACAGTAACAGTAAACAGTGTGCAGTAACTCTAAATAGTGTACAGTAACAGTAAACAGTGTACAGTAACAGTAAATAGTGTACAGTAACAGTAAACAGTGTACAGTAACAGTAAATAGTGTACAGTAACAGTAAATAGTGAACAGTAACAGTAAATAGTGTACAATAACAGTAAATAGTGTGCAGTAACAGTAAACAGTGTACAGTAACAGTAAATAGTGTACAATAACAGTAAATAGTGTACAGTAACAGTAAATAGTGTACAGTAACTCTAAATAGTGTACAGTAACAGTAAACAGTGTACAGTAACAGTAAATAGTGTACAGTAACAGTAAACAGTGTACAGTAACAGTAAATAGTGTACAGTAACAGTAAATAGTGAACAGTAACAGTAAATAGTGAACAATAACAGTAAATAGTGTACAATAACAGTAAATAGTGTACAGTAACAGTAAATAGTGTACAGTAACAGTAAATAGTGTACAGTAACAGTAAATAGTGAACAGTAACAGTAAATAGTGAACAATAACAGTAAATAGTGTACAGTAACAGTAAACAGTGTGCAGTAACTCTAAATAGTGTACAGTAACAGTAAACAGTGTACAGTAACAGTAAATAGTGTACAGTAACAGTAAACAGTGTACAGTAACAGTAAATAGTGTACAGTAACAGTAAATAGTGAACAGTAACAGTAAATAGTGTACAATAACAGTAAATAGTGTGCAGTAACAGTAAACAGTGTACAGTAACAGTAAATAGTGTACAATAACAGTAAATAGTGTACAGTAACAGTAAATAGTGTACAGTAACTCTAAATAGTGTACAGTAACAGTAAACAGTGTACAGTAACAGTAAATAGTGTACAGTAACAGTAAACAGTGTACAGTAACAGTAAATAGTGTACAGTAACAGTAAATAGTGAACAGTAACAGTAAATAGTGAACAATAACAGTAAATAGTGTACAATAACAGTAAATAGTGTACAGTAACAGTAAATAGTGTACAGTAACAGTAAATAGTGTACAGTAACAGTAAATAGTGAACAGTAACAGTAAATAGTGTACAATAACAGTAAATAGTGTACAGTAACAGTAAATAGTGTACAGTAACAGTAAATAGTGAACAGTAACAGTACTTTATCTGCCCTTCATTTACTGATTCAGGTAAATCTCGTACAACGGATGATCTTTAAACGGACACCCCTACAAAGGACAAAAATTGTCCGCTCTACTTGACATCCAGCTCGCTATAATGACCTCTTCAATTTATGTTGCTTAACAAATATTTATCCATCTACCTAGTATCTAGTAATTCTAGTCAATTGCTTATTATATTAATAGGCATTTCAATTTACAAAATTACAATAAACAATTTAATGTATTGTTTTTCTCGATTTTCAGTATTTTGATTTTGTTACCATTTCCGCCACATTTTCTTTGATTAGAAAAGTTCTATAGAAATTGAAAAGAGGTGTAACAATTCTATGTTGTAGAATAGTTACATTATTATTTCGTACATTAATGTAAGTTTTATATAGATTTTCATTAAAATTTTCATTTAATATTAATCAGAGATTGTTAATCTTCATTACCGTTTTTTTGAAATGCTGTTAAAGAAAACTTGCAAAGTCTAAATCCCCAATTGAAGTAACACCTTAGTCGCGCATAGCGTCCATTGCTCGGCATAGTGGACACTTTTTTCCTAAACATGTACTGTCCATTGTACGAGATTAAATAGTTACATACTTATATAACCTATAGTATAAAAAATATAACATTAACTACCTATACGACCAATTTATCACTTTTAATTTTTTAATGATTCTTTCTATCTCAATTGCCTTATATAATTAAAATGTTCCGATCTGCTCAACTACATCTCATTTCACTAGTAACTGATAATAAACCTTCCCATTAGCCATTACATAATAAGTAGCTCTAACAGAGTGATGTATCACCTACACAAACATCAGTTCCCTTTTCCTGAGCTGTGGTCCTTTCTAGCAACTCTATAGCGTTTCTTTGGCGTCAACTCATCCATTTAAGTTAGCGTTTAATCCCTTAATCTTTGAAGTTATCCGATTATGGAGCAGGTATGTTATAGTGAGACTATAGTCACAATAGTTACTATAGTGAC